>LTAE01004175.1:33844-60234 GCA_001647135.1 Pontederia paniculata | reverse complement strand
CATTGCTTTTTATATGACCTCCATCCTCCTTCTACTGGTCGACCGTTTATATCCTTAGGACGCCCGCTGCACACATATGATTCTTCATGATGTGTATTACGTGTGCAGTGGTCGTCCATCCTTTAGCTCAGGTCGACCGCTGTACTGAACTTGTCTATGTCCTGTTACAAAAATCAGCTCAAACAAGTTCATTAGTACAGACTGAGTTCTCTTACAAATTTGTGATCATTCAAAATAATCTTGGGATCCTAGATTCAACATACTTATGAACGAATCCTCGTGGGTCCCTAGAATGCTTAACAACCACACACGTCATTATGACGTAATTGCTAACATAACCTAGATTGCCTTATAAATTTGTCAGTCAGGTCCGATAATTTTAATGTTATTATATTCGTTACGAATATATATATATATATATATATATATATATGTATGTATGTATATATATATGTGTGTGTATATATATATATATGTGTATCATTATGACGCATGCATGGGCTTTTTTGAATGGCCACCTTGCCATTTTTTACTGTCTTGGCATGTGATCAATTTGCTCCAAGGCATTGGATGAACTTAACAATTAGTTTGCTCTTGTCTCTCATCTAAATTATTGCATCTTATCCTACAACACCGAATCACTATCCACATTGATATATACTATCTAGCTATATATATTAAGACTAAAATGCTCATGCTCCTCACATGCTGGATTTGCAAACGTTAGTAGTGGTTGGATGTTCTTAATTTAATTAATCAATAACATATGAACAATTGTTTTATATTCTTTTGGCTTATCGTATGAAGCTAGATAAATTGATTATGTTTATAAAAAATAAACAATTTTTAAAATGAGATTCATGTTTTTTATGATTTTTGCCTGCATTCGAGGGATCACGATTTCATGTTGGAGGAACGAAACCAAATTAACTATGTACTTAGTGGCTTCCATAATGGCCTGATATGACCGAATGAAAAACCAATTAAATTAACTAAGCATTTGAGTCGCTGAGGGGAAAGATTATATAGAATACCGAGATTTGAAAGATGGTTCAAGTATCACGTTTGACAACCAACCAAAAATGGATCGAACTTTGGGTCGAGACATGGATTAACAAATGTAGTTGACAACAAAGCTCTGGTTTGGGTGTCTCATGAATTGTCGCAATTGCAAAGCACCCATCTATATGCATATGTTTGTATAATGTGGGATTAGTGAATAACTTTTTGATATGAGATAGCTGATTGGTTTTGCATTCCACGTTGTGCCACAATCAAGAATTGCAATATTCCAAGGAATATATCCATGGGAAAATAATCACAAGCCGCCACAACTCATAAGAAATCCATCGCAAGCGGTAATTTGTGATGGAATTTGCACCCGATCTCGATTGTCTGAAAAACTCTCATTGCAACTGAAAATACTACATAAATAGTTTTCATCTAGCAAATATTACAAAATCTAAGACCTACTAAAAGTTCGTCTCAATTTGGGATAGACAAAGTTCGTCTGAAATTACATTCTGCCTCAAATATTAAGGAGGGATTTTAAATTTGTCATTATCATTATTATTTTAATATATACATTTTAAACATTGATTTTAAATTTAAAATTACTATCCAAGTCTTTTCAATTAAATATTAAAATTAAAATCACAAACAATCGAGTTCTAAAAACTAAAATCTCATCATTATCTCCATCGTCGTCATCATCATCATCATCATCATCATGCCCTCACCTCTTCATCTTTTGTCTCATCAACTCTTTAGTTATTTTCTTTTTTTTTTTGCATGTCGAGCTTGTTACATATGTTATTGCATTTGTTGTTACATAAGGTTCTTACTTTTGTTGACACATTATTGCTATAATTCATCTTTTTATTTGAGTTGTTCGTCAACACATCATTGCATCTCTTGATTTGAATAGCCTTGACTTACGTGCAAATTCTAAATAAAAAAATATGTCACAAATGATCTCAATCTGTACAAGCGATTTTTATTTGTGCTTATATGTTTCTTCCAAAGTTCTCACGTCGACTTCAGCGTGCCTCTCTCATGTGTAGATTTTACTACTCTGATTTAAAACTTTCCTGAAATATATGATATTAGAGATAAAAAAATTAGCAATAAAATCAAAATTATTAAATAAAATGATAAATCCATTTGTTGCCTTGCATGTGTCGTTTGCACAAATTATCAAACCCATTGGTTACTTATTTTCTAATGATATTAAGAATATAAATATAATGATGTTGCTCTTCCTATTGGTTTAATCTTTTTAATATTATTCGTAATATATCTAATTTAATATGATATTGAAACAAGAGATCTCGATTTCAAATATCATATTAAAAAAATAATTTTCTCTATTAATTATTCATGTGTTGGACATTGGGTCAGATCAAAATCATGAGGGGGAGTGTTAAGATATAAATACTCTTCATATCACATTAAACTTTTAGGATTTTGGTAACACATCCAGCTTAACAAAGGGGTTCTTAAGAAATTCTCATCTTATAATAACCCATTAAAACATCAACCTTTAAAAATTGACCCATTAAAACATAATTACGATTACTCAATATGTCGAATAGTAAAACAAACTTGAAATTCTCCAAAACACGTCTTGTGGCATTAAGTATTTCTTTTCAAGAAAGTCACGATTAAAGGAATCCGTACAAAAATATTTTTATTAAAATAACGACGAAAACTTTACAAGCATAAATCTATAAATTAAAGTACTAAAATAATATAAAGATAATTTGATAAAAAATCTTCAAAATTTAAGTAATTACCCAAATACCCAAATATGCTTTAAATTGCTTACTCCATGTACCAAAGTCTGAAACATAATCCAATAGTTGTTTTGGTGTGTTGGCAAAATCAAGTAATGAAGTTACTTTCAAAGACTCATCTTCGAAGTGAGTCGATGGATATCTTTCCCATAGTTGATGTGATATATTATGATTAGATTTGAAACTTAACATCTGAACGACTAATGATAATTAAAACAAGATTCACAATGAGGCCATAAAGACTGCCTTGAAGCATTTGATAGTTCGTATAATCAGCGGCAGACCCACACTATAGCCAGTATAAGGTATATATACGTATATACTAGTAGACACAATCAATAAATAAAATAAATGCTAAATACATAGCAAAATTATCTAATTGCTCAGGTGGATAGGTGATTTTGACTAACATCAAGAGATTATATGTTCAATTCTCACTAATGTATTTTTATTAATAATTTTTTTATGTATTTCAGCCCCTCCCAATTTTTAGTAATTTGCTTCTACATATTTGGGGCCCCCATAATTTTATCCTAGTTCCGTCCCAGCGTATAATTGTTCTGCTTTTGAATAAGGTGACTTTTCATGAAATCTAGTGTGTCATATTCTATTTCCACAACATCGTAAACTAAATTTTGATATCTATGAACTATATATTTGTGAGGATCGGTTAAAAGGGTAATATTTGTGATAGGAAATATGTTCTTCTCTCCAAGTTCAACCTAATACCAAGAATTCAGTATTAAGTCCTATATATATAAATGGGCTTTAACAATTTCTATAGTATGAAATTTTGCAGTATAACATTTTAGACAATGACATCTAATTGTTCCTTCTCGTATATATTGAGACGACCGACACACAAAATTTATGAAATATTCAACTCCGTTTATACTTCTTTCTTAAGTTCTCTACAACCATAATTAGTCCTATTATATATCAACTGACGACTATCCAAAGAAAACATTTTTATGCAATAAATTAATATGAATATTTGAAATCATTATGAAATTGCTGTATGCGACTAATTCTTGTTTATGAAATTAAAACATATGAAATAATTATAACTAACACATATCATAACAAATGTTTAAATGCATATGACAACAACCATATTAACTAAATTAATTACAAAGAATTAAACACAATTGAATTAAATTTTATAAAAAAATAACATATAAACCAATCCCATATGTACTATTTTGCCTTGATTAATGAAAAACTCTCATTTCTCAAGCAAACATCAACGTTTTCTGGTGTGCATGCCTCAATAGTGAGATCGACGCCCCACATTGGCGTCTTGGAGCCAGGACCCTCGGTTGCCCCTTCGGTGCGCCCATGTCCCTTTGGAACATTGCCGCAATAATGTTCCTCTTGTTGTCCCTAAGCGCTTCGCACATGACAAGTGTCCGCTTAGACGTCGACGCATCAACTCAGTGTCCTATCGGAGAAGTGCCCGGTCGAGTGTCTACCAAACGCCACTCAAACGTTGCTGCACAATCGCTACCAAGCACCTGTCTTGACACCCCCGCACAAGACATCAAGCACGACACCGCTCCATGGCCTCGTCGTGTCCCAAGACTTCCACTGCTCACATACTCAAGACCCACTCATTCAGACTTGTCTAAACGCCCCGCTCGCCTAGACGCCGCATGTGGCCGTATCTGCTCAAATGCCCCCTGACAAGTCTTAGATGTTGAGCGATTCTTCGGAGGTGACGTGCTCTGTGAGCGATTGCATCTTCATGTCTAGTCGAATGAGGCCCTCAAGCTCCTTCCCGTTCACCGTCAGCTTGGTGAAGAGAAGACATCTTTGGTTGGACGTCAGTGAAGTCGACATGGAATTGAAGACAAAGACCCTGGACAACCCGGATCAATGGCGCTAGGGACGTCACTGAATTTGGTGGGGGAGAATATCATGGCCCTTTGTTTGTCCTTAAAAACATTGATGCTTCGCGACCCTACAGCGTCGCCGCACGCCCAAGTCATGCGTCGATGCAAAAGCTCCTCAATGGAAATTTAATCATAACTAATATAGGAAAATATCTTCAAAACTTAGTTTACTCAAATAAGGGTATGCAACAACTCATCAACATGTGTAACTAGAGGGCTCACATGTTATATTTTAATCAATCCCATATGTGTATCATTGCATTTCTTATGTCTTTGATAAAAAAAAAACATAATTTCTTTTTTCATTGATGAAAAAAATTATAAAATAATGTTTGGATGTCAAATATATTAAATAAAAAAGTATGATTCTGGCTCATTCTATATTAAAAAAAAATAGGAAGTCTCACCTCCTATTTATCTTTTGTTTAATTGGGGTTTTACTTAAGAATATATATTTATAATTTACTATAAATACTCCTTAGAGGAAAGATTGATGGTTAAAAAGTATTTTGTAAAAATATTAATATTATTATATTATTTAATACATTAATTTTTTTTATTTCCTAAAAGTAATTTTTTTATAAAATATAACTTTTATTTTCTAAATATTTTACTTTTTTTGCTTTGTTTTATTTCTAAATATTTTACTTTTGTTTTGTAATGATTATTTTATTATATTAAAATTACTTATATTTAAATTTATGTAGATGAATTATTATTTACTTTTTCACGCGCATCATGCGAGTATCATATACTAGTTATTATTATATTTTAATAAGTTGGAGTTGTGTATCTCTACCTTTATTTAATTTATATTTCTTTATGGAATTGATAGGAAAAAAATGGAAAAAAAACTATTTATTATAAGAGAAAAAAATACGCGCATATCACAAAGCTTGGTGTTGTCGCATTGGTTGGGTGGACGCCTTCTTTGCTTCAGCCAGCCGACTATGGTTCAAAACCCATCCCCTCATGCATGCAAGAAATTAATAATACAAATATATTTCGCCCAGCAATTAGAAAGGCCAATTGGTTGGGTTGTGTTTTTTATAATAATGGGCCTCAAAATTGCTTCGGCCCACGAAATAAAAATAAACATGCTCCCATTGTGTTTGGGAATATAAAAATATTTCAATTTCGCCGGTCGTGTATTAATATCGTGTACAACCTCTCGACATCCCTCACAACCGCCGCCGCCGCCCTCTTCGACGCTCCGGCGCGCCGGTTGTTGCTCGGGAGCCCTCCCGTCATGGAGGATGTGATGATCACTTCGAATTCGAAGTCCAGAGCAGCAGCGGAGTTGGAGGATGACTGCCGCCCCGTCGTCGAGGTCGCGGAGTTCGATTCCTCGGCCAAGAGCTTCCTGTCCACCATCGACGCCCTCGAGGCTCTGCGAGGGGATTCCGCGCAACAAAACGTCGACGACGCTTCCGAGATCGCGCGATTTTCTTCGACTGTAACTTTCTTGAGGTGGAATTCTGATATTTTCCTTTTATCTTTTTTTTTGTCATTAGCGAATTCAAAGTACTCATCAACGTCTGTATTTTTGTTGGAGTATCGAATCAGTGCTCTTTCTGCATAGTCGTACGTGATCGAAATGGAAAAATATAAAATAGACAACGACTTTTACATAGTTCATAGGTGACAGAGATCTCGTTTTGTAGTTTATTTGAGTTAGTTCAAATGTGCTACAAGCAAACGGGTTAATCTTTTACAATGTGATTGGTTTTTACTTGCAATGCACTTCCTATTGTTGCTTTTCATCTACATAATGACTAAAGTTTGCTTTTTTTTTCGTGGTGAAGTAGTAGTGTTGCGCACACTTGAGAATTATTACGTGAAAAAGGATAATGTGGTTCACTTTTGTTTTTCTTTTGCCACATATTGTTATAGTTATAGTTGCCATCATCATTTGATGGTAGTTGTAAAATTCTTCTGTTTGTAGTATATAAGAGCACAAATTAGTCTGCACATACTGATAGATATCTGTGCCTCGTCTTAGGCAGGCAAAGGCACCACATGCCTATTAAATTGTGTTGTAGTTGGCTAGTTCATAGCTAGATAATAATGGGTTCATGATTGATTAGTTTAAGGAGATATCTTGTTTATTCAGAATATCAGAGCATAGTAGTACGTGATGGAAATATAAAATATAAAATAGACAAAGACCTTTACATAGTCCATAGGTGACAATAGTGTTGCACACACTTGAGCATTATTACGTGAAAAAGGACAATATGGTTCACTTTTGTTTTTCTTTCATACATATCATTATCAATACAGTTACCCTTATGGTTTTATGGTAGTTGTGAAATTCATCTGTTTGTAGTATATAAGAGCAGTCTACACAAACTGATATCTGTGCCTTGTCCTAGGCAGGCAAAGGCACCACATGCCTACTGAATTGTGTTGTAGTTGGCTAGTTCAGAGCTAGCTAGTGATGGGCTCATGGTTGATTAGTTTGAGTAGATATCTTAGCTTCAGAATATCTGAGCATATCCCTGTTGTGGCTCAGGAGGCCTTTGTTGCACATTTTTTTTTGTTCAATAATTATATATCTCCTCACATTTATGTATGGATTACAGAGAGTGGCTCAGGAGGCCTTTGTTGCACAATTTTTTTTTGTTCAATCATTATATATCTCCTCACATTTATGTACGGAGTACAGAGAGTGGAAAGGTTTCTGCTATGATACAAAGGTTGCTGACTTTATTTGTGAAACTGGGGATGGACAAACCAAAGAGTTCGCAAAAGGAATCCATTTGCCTCAGTTTTCAGCTGCGGCTGTTCCTAAGGTTAGGAAATGTGATAATTGTCAGCTTTAATTTTTTGTACATTTCTTTCTCTAATCCTTTGGTTATGGAAATAGCATTCTCTAGATAATCTAGATGATTTTTGTTTGTTTGTTATTGCATTGCTGCAGATGGACGAAGTACCAGACGAGAAAATGTGTTCAAACAGGTATTCCCTTGCAATGCCTAATAAATTCATCAATCTTTTACACTGACCTTAGCACATGTAACTTTTATATGTAGCTTCGTCTATTAATCTTTTTGGTATGTTGTGATTTTTGGCCCATTGTAAATATTTTACGTCCACCTTCATATTTATATATAGACACTATTATGATGAACTTTCTTGTTGGAACTATTGCTCTCAAGTGTTATTTGGTTTTTCAATAATCAATGTTTACCGCTAATATGGTAGGATTTAAATTTTTACATCTGGTGCTAATTATATGTTTTTCTCAAATTGATTAACATGATAAAATGAACCTTTTGTTCATGAGTCAAAAATTTGAAATGCATGTTTGATGAAACTTGTGTGTTTTCTCCAGCGATGATTTTATTTTGCATGCTGGTGGCCTTGTCTGGGCATTGGATTGGTGCCCTCAGGTTCGTGAGAAGTCCAACTGCCAAATTCATACTGAGGTGACTTTGTTTATGAACTTGAAATTGTTAAGAGTGAATTCTTTTTCTTGTACTAGAATTTCATTTAGTTATCTCTTCTGTCTTAGTGATTAGGCATTAACATTAGTCAGGCCATGGGTTTCATCTGTGACTTTGTTTATGAACCCGAATTGTTAGAGTGAATCATTTTTTCTTGTACTAGAATTTCGTTTAGGTCTTTGTTATCTCTTCTGTCTTAGTGATAGGCATTAACATTAATCAGGCCATGGGTTTCATCAGTGACAAGTGTTTTAGATGAGAAAACATTGGGGTTACAGCAAGCCACCAACCCTGTGGTACCACAAAAAAAGTAATCTTTTTTATTTTTCTGAACATTCAAAACATATCATATCAGCTTTATATATCCTTTGTCACTATTTTTTTCATTTATTTCCAAGCTTTGTGCTTCAACAATTCTCTGTAAATACAACAAATGTTATTTAAAGTTTGGTAAAACGATTACTGTTGGTTTTGTTAGACTTATCTTTAATCAGATGTATCAAAGATCTGTTTTTTGTTGCGCCTAGGTTGCAACAGGGAATTTTGTTCTATTTTCACAGGCTAAAAGAATTTAAATCTCTTACTGACTGCATCAGTTGTTCTGACAACTTTTTCTATCACCCTTCCAAAAACAACTTCTATTGTGTTATGAACCGTGACCATCTCTTTTAAGTTGTTTCCTGATTTTACCTGATATTTCATCAGATTTTAAATTCGACGTGTACTTACAATGTTTGATTTTGACATTGATACTTTGATAAGCTACATGTATAGACAGATTACATAGCAGCAATGGTTTTCCAACAAATAATAATCTTACAACTTAAGGTGAAATCATGTCTTCTGATTGTGCATATTTTATTTTGAACTTACTTTTTAGTTATGTTTCTGTAGGCAATATTATCTTAGTGATGTTGAACAAGAACATTATTATGGTCTTGTACCCAAATAATTAGTCTTTAGTTATGGACTTTGTGCATTAAGTTTCGTTATGAGCCCATTAGAGGCTTCCTTATGTTAGATTTCCTTTTAAATAGTTTGCCTTATGTTAGATTTCCTAGACATGGGGTGTTTAGAACCCTATAAATACTCTTGTATGGTTCCTTTGGAACTTAGACTTGATTTGTGAATATTTGCTAATAGCATATTTCCCCTAAACTGTGGATTCAAGTCTCCATCACTTAGGAAGAATAATAAGGCTTGATTTGTGATAACTCTTTTCTGCAGTATCTTGCAGTCGCCGCTCACCCTCCTGGTGCTACATATCACAGGATGGGTACCTTTTTGAAGGGGAGGGGCATGGTTCAAATCTGGTGCATTTTGACTTTGGATGACAAAGATGATATCTCCTCACTAAGAGAGAAAATTAAGAAAACTTCTGGAGCTGAAGAAGGCAAACGCCCAAGAGGACGACCTAGAAAGAAATCTCCTACAGGAGAGGTCATAACTACATCGAAGCCTAGAGGAAGGCCTAGGAAAAGGCCAGCAAGTCCAAGTTCAGGGGATGATTTAGGTTCCGGTAGCACCTTTGGGAGATCTGAAAAAAAGGTGTTGCTAGGTGATCTAAATGGTTCTATGGATTTATCTCTGAAAAGACCTAGAGGGAGGCCTAAGAAGGCCGATACAACTCTTGGCAATGATATAACTGGATCTTCTTCTAAAAGGCCTAGAGGAAGACCTAGAAAACATCCACCCCCAGATACCGCAAATTCTAATCAGACACCGGATATTAATTCATGTGATGCACAGGAAATCTTAAGCACAATCCCTTTTGTGGAGCCCATATGTGTGGATTCAACCGATTGCAACAATGTCACTGGATTGCCACCAAGAAAACCTAAAAGCAGGCTTAGAAAACAGATGCATCCACTTCCAAATATAACGGATATAAATGGGGAACCAGACAAGCCTTCATGTAGTCAGGATCAGATTCTACAAAATGACATCTGCATTGAACCTTTGCACAGAAAGAATTCACTTCTAGATGTTTCTGGGTTAAGTGGAAAAGATAACTCAATATCTGATGAAAGTCAAATGCCAGGCGATGGTACCAATATTGCGTCATCACATGTAGATGCAGGAAACAATGTACTTGTTTCTCCAGTTTCAGCCGCTCAAAATTGTAAGAAAAAGGCTATTGTACTAAGCCAAAAAATTGAAAAAGCACCTTGTTCTAAGGAAGAAACCAGTGTATCCAAGTGTAAGGGAAGACGCAGAAAAAGTTCAGTACCTAATATGGGTGATGCTACTTTTAGTGGTGATGGCCACGTTGTGGCGTCTTCTGTAGTTGCACCAAGTAATGGACTTGCGGTTCCCACAATAGATTCCGATGATGAACTGATTTTACATCTATATAAAAGAAGACCTAGAAAAAAACCAATTCCAAGTGTGGACAAGTGTTCTCCGGCAGTTGGTGTTGCATCTGGACAACATGCACCTACCTTGCTCACTTCGGCAGGAGACAGAATTGTAGATACAGATGCAATAGTAGGTGGATCTAAAACGGGTGAAGTTAAAATGACTTCTGATTTCATTCCAAAGGGCCTTGCTTTGCCTAGGGTTGTGTTATGCCTGGCGCATAATGGAAAAGTTGCATGGGATGTGAAGTGGAGGCCCTCAACTGTCAGTGTAAACAGAAAACATCATATGGGTTATCTTGCAGTGTTGTTGGGTGATGGATCTCTTGAAGTGTATGTTCGTATTCATGGTTGATTGTGTCCTTTTCATGATTACTTTCTGCATGTTACACCTAAAGGAACACTATTGTGGTTATTGTAGGTGGGATGTTCCTCTTCTAAGCACTGTGAAAACTTTGTACACTTCTAATTGCACCGAAAGCACCAGGGAAGATCCTCGTTTCATAAAACTAGAACCTGTATTCAGATGTTCCAAAGTGAAATGTGGAGACAGATTAAGGTAAATCTTAAATTATGCGGAGATTGCATACCCTTGTTCCTCTTTCGATAACTTACTGATATCCACTAATAAAAGTTTATGCTATTTTCTTATCATGTGTCATCTGTTACGTAGCTTTCCGATGACGATGGAGTGGTCTCCTTTCCCTTGTGATCTCATTTTAGCAGGATGCCATGATGGGACGGTAAATCTAACAATTTATAAACCATTACTTTAATACAAGTGGATGATTATCAAGTCGTATAGTCATCCTTTCTCTTTTCAAAAAAAAAAAATTATAAACCACTGCTTTCTTTATTAATAATTCTGTTCTATCTGTTTGCTATATCAAGTTCTGTTCTAACATTTTAACCTCTGCCTTGTTAGATGGTATAAAATATTTTTTCTCACTTGTAGTATTTAATATCTTAGAACAATATCCTATTGGACTTCCAGGTCTTTTCTGTCTTGTTACTATTCTTGGACTTCCTGCAAAATATATTAACAGGTGTTGTTTTTTAGGTTGCCATTTGGAAATTCTCCATGGAGTTTTCATCTCAAGGTATTCAAGACATGATAATATTCATAATGTTTGAACTGCATATCCTCTTGCTCAATCATTATGATTAATGTTGTTACAAGTTTGTGTAACTACTTTGTAGTCCTACGTAAGATTTTTGTGCATCATTCGAGTGCGGATAAATGTTGTAATTTGTATCCAATGTTTTGGAATTTGTCCAGTTATCTGCTTTTCGCAGGGATGGTGCAGATACACAGAGCTTCAGTTGTGTACTACCACTCATCTCTCTAAAAAAAGTATCTAAGTAATGCCAGTCCAATATTCATTTGTATGTTTACCCATGACACCTTAAAACGATCTTAAATAGATCCCACTTTATCCACTTCGCACCAGCAGATACATTGTTAGGATTGCCCATTCGTTTACTAACTGCAATGTATCTGCTATTTTCTCTGCAAATTGTTCTGTCGTACTATGGGTGAATTGGTCATAGAATGACCTATGGCAAAGGGGGGGAAAATCTGAGGCAACTTCATGGTTTTGTTGAATCAAATACCTCAAAATTGTCAACATTTTCTACTCAGAAAAACTGGCAACACCTATAAGAAAACATACATGATATATGATCCATGTTTTTAATTGTGAATTAAATAGTAGAGGCATAAATGTGATCCCACAATAGACAATCTTCAAAATCATCCTAATTGTGTGATAATGAACAGGAAAATGTTTCAAAAGTATATATGCATTGCATATTGGTTTTGAATGGTTGAACTGAAGTTCATTTGAAATATTTATTCACAGATACGAAGCCCTTGCTGTGCTTCTCTGCTGATTCCGTTCCTATAAGAGCTCTTGCATGGGCTCCAAAGGAAAGGTACTATTATTATCATTCTTATTACATTTACACTATTTAGCATCCATCTTTAAGTTGGTAGACTGCCATTCTAGGTTTTTTAGGCCTTTCAATCTAGTTGCTATTTTTTTTAGGGGTAAAAATAGTTGCTAAACTATTATTCTCCTAGAAGTGTGTTTTTGGTTAAGCGACACCAATGTGATTCTTTACTCTTCAGATGAGACCACTGGATGTTATACAAATTCATATTTGATGGCGTGATTGTTGTTTTGTAGATTCACATAAAGGATGAGCACATCATGCTTTATATAGCTTTGGTTCAAACAGTAAAAGAGAAATTCCCTTCGCCTAGAAACATTATAATTTTTTTTTGAGAGGGAAAGAGTATGATTATCCAAACTTGTTAATCATCCATAAGCTTTATTTCTCAGTAAACTGTGCTTATGGGTGAGTACAATGGATCCTAGGTAAAATGAGGGAGCCAGGAGAATACAAAGTATAGATAAAATTCATTTATCCACTCTTTCAACAGATATAGCATGCGAACGATGTTTGCCATTTAGTAACACACATTCTGAAAGATTACAGCACTCCTTTAAAAAACTATTGTCCACAGCATCGAAATTCTATATAATATGAGGTTAATTTTTTCTTTTGTGATATTCAAAGTTATTAGGTATCTTGAGTGTATTCAGAAGAAGATATGCTCTTAGCAATATTATAAATTACAGTTATAATTGGATAAGAGTTGCTATCTAAGCCTTCACATTGTTGGAGCGGATCTTTTCTAAGAAAGTATGACACCCTACACAATTTTGGAACAAAATCCTAACACTTGTTAAACAAAATAAGGAGTGACTTCAACTATGCCTTTTTTTCTAAGAGGAAGCTTTAATCACGCCTTTAATCTCAAATAATGGTATCTATCAATATACTAACTATAATACCTACCTTTTCCAAGCTATCGAGTACTTTCTCCGTTAGGTAATCAAGCCATCCGAGCCTGGTCAAACCTAGGATCTTAGGCCTGGTAGAGCTTGCATTGTGGTTTGTTAAGCATCATCAATTGTACGTTTAGATGACTCAATAATAGTAGGCCGCACCACCTTTGGTCCTTTGAGTTGATGCTTCATAATATTGTCATTTTCTAGGGATTTTATGTGGATAGTATTCTACGTCACATTTTGTCATCTTGAGATTGGAATGATAATCTCTGAGGCACATCTTGTCTTGACACTATTATCTAGTCTTTGTCACATTTCTACATTCAACCTTGTCCATGATGTGCTATTTTAGGAAACCATTATGTTAGTTCTTCGTGATTTTCCTTTTTATCTATCTGCTGAGTCTCATCATCTTAGTAGTACTTGGATCTTTTGAATCGGCCATCAATTAGATGTTTTTCACATTGAAATCTTTAAAATGATGTACGAGGCTTATCCTTAATATGCTCATGATGCAATCTTGGTCTTGTCTTGTTAAGAGTCAAGTTTGGAGCATGAAAAATATAATGTATGCACTATCCAGTGGATAATTCAATGTGATAAATTGGTGATCCTTTTTTAAGGACTTCAATAGACAATAGAATTGATCCTTTTGCTTAAGCTTTATTGATTGCATTGATTTGAGGTAGGTAGAGTACATGAAACTCGTTGACATAAATACTTTTTTCATGATATGGAGGACTCTTTGATACTGGACCCTTTTGAGATTGTGGGCACCTGGATTGAGAGGTTCTCCATATTGATGTACACCCATCGACGAACATCTACCTTTTCTCCTGTATCTATGGCACACACAGAGTTTGGGGTAGATTTTATTGGTTTTATAGTTTAGGGTTGAAACTAGAAGTTAGTGATAATTCAAGGGAGGTTTAAAGAAATAACCCAAATAAAAATCCTATTTAAAACCTCCAAATCCTCATGTACAATTCTGCAAATGCCTTAACTGTCGCAATAATCTGTTTTAAAAGGCTCTATTTATTTCTGTGAAAATAAGTTCCAAGAAAACATTTCTCAAGAAAATAATTGTTTTTCCATTATTTTGTTGTATAAGAATAAATAAGTCTAAAAATTTTAACTAATTCCTCGGAAGCGCCACTGTTTGGGGAGGGACTAAGCCAATGCACTTTGCATTTTCAGAAAAGTTGAAAAATCTTGCCACTAAAAACAGCCCACTCCTTTTTCAGAAAAAGTTTTTTTTAAACTAATTATATTTGCATGTATCATGACATTGTATATAACTTTTTGGTCAATCTTTCTCAAAAAAACTTTTTGGTCAATCGAAAAATGATCAAAATTTTTCTAGTTGCCAAATAGAGGAAAACATGAATACCTGTTTATGAAAAAGAATTCCTGAAATAATCACAACCTAATTTTTTTTCGAACAATAATAAATAGGTCGGTACCGCTCTCGCATCCTTCAATAGTTAAAATTTTGCAATGTAATTGATTTGAAAATAGAATAATGAATAATAATCGGTCAATTTCTTTAGTATAATCATAAACAATTATTGAAACATATTATGAACCCACATTTATATATCTAGGTATTACAAGTTAGCATCTTGGTGTGATTTCTTTCTGATATATTAGTAACTTATTCGTGCCTTTTTTGGAATTACACTGGCAAACCAATTTGCATGACAGTTAAGAGATTGCTGACAAACCTTCTTTTGAAGTAGTTTTTGCTCATTAGTTTCTGTATGATGCCTCTGTTAGAGTAAATGCTGCATTACTTCACCACGAAAACATTTAAGTACCTGTCATGCACATTGTCTGCCTGAAGCAGAGAATTGTATGATACCTCTGTGACTCATGGAAGTTAAAAAACAAAAGAAGAAAGAAATCATGCACATATGTGTTATTGCTGGAGAATTAGAATCTGATGAATTGAACTTTTTTAGTGACACAGAGGATAATAATCTGTTTGTGACTGCTGGGCATGAAGGCATAAAATTTTGGGATATACGGTATGTATGCATTTTAGTTTTTTTAGTGCCAATGTGGTATTTAATCAGTTGTTTCTCCTTTTGGATTGCAACTGCAGTATGAATAATGATATTTTTATCGTCTGCAGTGACCCTTACCGTCCTTTATGGGAACTTAACCCTGTTCAAAGAGCTGTATTGAGTATTGATTGGGTAAAAGATCCTAGGTAACATTTCATTGAAGAAATTATATTATGTTTTGCTTTCTTTGTCCTGCTTTGCATCTTTCCCCTGTTTGTTACAGTTGATTATATATTCATCATCTTTCTTCTAATTATATGATTCCTAGAAATTTTATATTATTAATCATTGTCATTACTTAGAGATACCAAGCTTTGCTGTTAGAACTTATATATTTTTCTTCAGTTGCTTTGTGTATCGTATAACTTGTCAGAACCAAAGTAGACCTTACAGATGCTCCTCCAAAACCTAATTAAGTGCTTGTGAACAAGTCATGCTTGGTGATCCAAGATTGGAGGATGAGAAAGTGCATTTTTTCAGTTGCTTTGTGTATCGTATAACTTGTCCGCATAGCCTTATAACTTTTAGGAAATATATGAGGAAACAAACAATATCCTCAATAAGAAGTACTTGCATTATTATCAGCATCTACGTGATTAGTAAATAAAATTTGCTGTCCATTACAAGATTCTACACAAAAGTCCCTACACCTGGTAATATATACGTTATGCATAAATGTGCATGTTGTCAACAATCTGAATTTAAGTGTTGTCAAGTTCGACTGGCCTGCTCGAGGTTGTTATGTTAGAAAGTTTAAGTAGATTTGTTTTCTGTTCTATAGACTCGTATCATGAACTCGTAGGCTCTTTTGGTAGAAGAATAAGAGAAGAACAATCTCATTATTTCAACTTTTGCACGCAAACAGCTCAAAAAACTCCTTATTCTACCCACTTGCAAAACTACCTTGAGATTTGTGAAACCACTAACTTTTTATCTTAAAACAAGAACAAATTGTTCTCCAATGGCGAGGACATTCATTTTGTTCCTCTATTTTTTTTTTATTTTTTAACTTGATTTATTAAACTATTTTATAATAATAAATATTTGATCAATTATAATTAATTAGGATTATAACATTTATTAAATTTTGCACAAAAGTGTAATGTTATACATAAATAATAACTATTATAAATATTAGCAATTTTAGGTATTTAATTAATTATTATATTATCATAATTATTGTGCAATAATATATTTATTAAAAATATAATGGTGGGAAAGATTAACTAGTCTTTGCAAGTGCTAGTTAATTATTGTAATATCATAGTTATTTAATAGTTAATATTTTATTATAAATAAAACAAAGACAAATTATACGTTACTCGAAATATGTTAATTTATATAATTAATAGTAGTCATCATTATTTAAAATTATTTATCTCAATAATTAGAATATATTAAATAATTGTTTATAATTAATAATTTCGACAAAACCCAATAATATTTAATAAAATATTAAATTTATTAGTTTATTTTTCTCCTATCTCATTCAGCCAATCACTACTAATTTTGATAGTTGGAATACCAAATAATCAACCCGAACACATCATAAGAATATTTCATTCTTATTCTTTTCGTATGAATAAAAAAGGAATATTCTTAGTAATTCCCATTAACCTTATTCTCGTCCCAAAAGGGACAGTAGAATTTATGTACCACATAACTTTAATTAGAAAATAACTACTATACATTCACAATACAAAATTATGCACCTAAGACTCATAATATAAAAAAGAACTTTTTTTTTTAGAGGGAAAAGGATTACCCCCGATAGTGCGGTTGTCATCCATGTATATATAAATCTATGAAAATGTTATGTACACATAAACGCTCTCGAAGGAAGAGCGGTAGAAAGGTGAGACAATCCGAGATACGAAGCATCCTACCCAAAACCCCACTCCCGAAGGAGAAAAGAAATATAGTGTACAACAACCTCAACCTGGGCTCTCTCCCCACAAAAAATGGTCCGGTTGCGTTGAAGCTAGATGGCCTAGGAACCGGCCAAGAACGTCGCCAGAAGGGGTCTTCACCCCTGCCTCTGGCTCGCAGTAGCGCATAGAGGCCGCCAAAAGTCCTCTACCTTTGAAGGGAATGTGAGCAGTCGGCCCGTCTGGCGCCAGATCTCTCGCACCATCGAACAACGAAAGAACAAGTGCGTGATATCCTCCACCGCATCCTCACACAAAACACAGGATGTCTCCGCCTGAGATGCCCATCTTGCTCTGTATGCCCGGGTGAGAAGTCTGCCATGCCGCATAAGCCAAGCGAAGATCTTGATTTTAAGAGATATCCGTAGACGCCAAATAGATCTGCAGTCCATTTGAAGCTCTGTCAGGATGGTGGCATCTGGGAGGAAATGTGAATAGAGCCCGCGGGCCGAGTAAGGCGATGGGTCCCAAACCCACCCGTCATGTCGTGTGGGGTCCGGCCGGACTGGGGCGATCCTCTGGTGGAGTAGTATGAGCTCTGTGATGCGCTGATCTGACAGGGTAGATCTGAACACTAGGGTCCACGAGCCGGATCTCCTATCACCGGCCTCGAACCATGAGTCTGCCATTGATGCTGCCGGATGTGCCGCTAACCCGATAGCCGTGGGAAGGCATTCTGTAAAGTACCTTCCGGGAGCCACTCGTGCTGCCAAAAATAGAAGGCCTCCCCAGAGCTGAGCTATGGCCCTCATGAGTGCGCGTACTCGTGGAAGTACTGGTGCCACTCCCCTCCAAAAACCTGAGGCCCCTCCTGGGAGATAAATCCTCGAATCCCAAGATAGCTCCGGACCATAGCACGTGGTGAGAACCGCCTGCCATAGAGTATCCTGGGGACCCATGATGCGGCCCGCCCACCGGGCTAGAAGAGCCCAGTTGGCGTAGCGGAGATCATTGACTCCTAATCCGCCCTGCGATGTGGGTCGGCAGATACTTTGCCACGCCACCAGATGCACTCGTCTGTCTTGTCCACTGCCCTGCCAGAAAAATTTGCTCCTCAATGAATCAATCCTCCTAATAATTGCTTCGGGCATCCGAAGTACTGACATATAATATGTCGGAAGTGCTAAAAGAATCGACCGTAGCAGAACCAAATGGCCGCCCCTCGATAGCAGTCTCGAACTCCAGCCCTGAAGTCTGTGTTTTAGTCGTTCAATCACCGGGGTCCAACCTCGCGAACCGATGTGTCGATCCGATAGCGGCAGGCCCAAGTAGGTGATCGGCAAGGAGCTAATCGGTGTGCGGATTCCTCTAGGCAGCTAGCTGTCTCCGCCGCAACCATGCCAAAGGGAATGAAGGCCGATTTGGCATGATTGATATGAAGACCCGAGGCTGTCCCAAAAAGCTCCACTATAATGGCTATCCGTCTTGCCTCAAGAGTCGTGCCCTCGATGAAGAAGGTTGTATCATCCGCATACTGGAGAATTGGCACCAGACTCCCTGCAAAGCCACCAATGATCCCGGCCCTGCAGGCTGCGTAAGTGCATCTAGCAAGAAAGAGCATCAACAACCATCACGAAGAGCATGGGGGCCAACGGGCAGCCCTGCCGAACACCTTTCTGTGGCTGCACCCATCTTCCTGACCTCGTTCCGTTGACTAGGACCGAGAATGAAGCGGTAGTAATGCACCCGCTTCATCCAAGCGATTCAGGTCTCCGGGAAACCACGGACCTGAAGAGTCTGCCAAAGAAAGGACCATGAGAGCGAGTCATATGCTTTGGAGAAATCCACCTTCCATAGGAATGCTGGGCAGGCGGTTCTCCTCCAACTTGCCACTATCTCTGCGGCCATGGTGTAGCTATCGATGATGATACGATCCCAAATGAAAGCTGACTGTGCTGGGTGTATGAGGTCCAGCAGCACCTCGCGAAGCCGGTTTGCCAATACCCTAGCCACCAAGAGGTAGATGGCATTGGATATGGCGATGGGCCTGAAGTCCTCCACACGTTCCGCGGGCCTCCGCTTCGGCAGCATGAATAGTAAGAACCGGTTGAGGCGTTCGAATCCCCGGTTCCCACTGATGAACTCTTGGATGACCGCCATGACGTCCCCCTTGACCACTGGCCAGAATTCCCGGTAGAAGAAGACCGGGAAACCATTCGGGCCTGGGGAGGCGTCGTTGTTGAGCTCCCGGAGCGCCCGAATAACCTCAGCCTTCGTGATGTCCTGTATCAAAAAAGAAGAATGTGAGTCAGAAATACGAGGGACCTCTCTTGGTGTCCATCGCCATGGCCCCACCGCCCGCAGCCGGTACGCCTCCTTATAATAGGAGGTGATGGCTGCACCGATACCCAAGTGACCAGATATTCTCTGACCCTGCACCTCGATGTGGTCAATCCTATTCGCCCTCCGGCGGGAACTCCGCGTATATGTGGAAGAATCGAGTGTCGGCGTCACCCTCCCAGAGCCAAATCTGCCGAGAGCGTTGCCTCCACTCGACCTCCACCTTCTTGTCCTCCAGCTGGATGGTCTCCTGCGCTCGGTGGCGGTCCTCCACCTTCGGCTGAGTGAGATGTCGTGAGTCCTCCACTCGGTCAAGACGAGCTATAGCCTCTCGAGAGCCTCCACCCTCCTCCGATCTCTGGCCTCCCGGATCGTCTGCCGAAATGTTTGGAGGCGAGATCGTAGGCCGTCCAAGCGCGCTACCAAAGTCCTAGCTGCCATATCCGCTACTGAGACCCTCCCCAGTGCTCTGCCACTAGCTGATGGATGCCATCCTCCAGTAGCCAGGATCACTCGAATCGAAAAAGAGAGTGCTGAGATTGACCGTCGTTGGACCGCCACAGTAGAGGGGTTTGGTCCGAGAACGGTCGGTCAAGTGCCTGGACATCAGCCATCTGATGTGCTTTGGCTAGCTCCATCGACCCAAGAAACTTGTCGATGCTCGAACAAGCTCGTGGTGCAGCAGTGCTCCTCCATGTGAACCTACAGTTCGAGGCCGGAAAGTCGACCAACGACTGCGAGTCAATGAAGTCTCTGAACTACTCTACCTCAGCATCTCTCCCCTGTCGTCCAACTGGGCGGTCGTCACTGTCCAGCGTGACATTGAAGTCTCCCCCAGTGAACCTACAGTTCGAGGCCGGAAAGTCGACCAACGACTGCGAGTCAATGAAGTCTCTGAACTACTCTACCTCAGCATCTCTCCCCTGTCGTCCAACTGGGCGGTCGTCACTGTCCAGTGTGACATTGAAGTCTCCCCCAATCAACCAGCGTGCATGAGGGAGGTGGGCGCGGACCCCACTGAGCTCCTCCCACATGCTACCCCGAGGGGACGCCGAGCAGGGGCCATAGACACATGTGACCAAGTAAGAGTTGTCATCTGATAATGCACGAAGATGAACCGTCAAGCAAAACCTTTCTGTCCACGATTCCTCCAGAGCAAACAGATCGGTGCGCCACCCAAGAATACAACCACCAGACTTGCCCACCGCTGGAAGAGTCAAAAATCCTATCATATGCTGTCCGCCAATCTGGGCCCATGTCCTCTAGCAACAGCCAGTCAACTTGGTCTCCTACAGAAGTACCATCTCCGCATCCCATTCTCTTAAATAGCATCCTATGGTCCGTCTTCTCCCAGGATCCTCCAACCCCCGAACATTCCATGTGAGGATCTTCATTCAGAGACCATCTCCTTATCCCGAGCCCCTCGCCCATTGGCCGATCTGTCGAGCACCCGTCGTGATCATCGGAGGGTCAGGCGGAAGTCCGCTGCCACTGCCACCTCCAAGAAGAACGTATATGACATAAACACGAAGTAATGAAAATAAACACTGTTACTTATAAGTACTGAATAACTAACAACAGTTGCAATTTATTAAGTTGGAAAAATAACAAAAGGTAGAAATGTACTAATGTTGGTTGTAGTAATTTCAACGCATAATATATTTCCACTCTTAACCACTAATAAGTTAAATAAAAATATTTAATATTTAAAAACTTTTGATTGTACAAAATGAAGAATCTTACGTACTTGAATAGAATCATACAAACTTGTATAAAATCATGTAAACTCTATAAGATACTATAATAGTTCACAAAATTTTTAAAATCAATTTGTGAGTAGAATCTAAGATTCCAAGTCATAAAGATTGTATGTTGATTTGACTTGTTTTGCTTACATAAACTCGTAAGCCTCATAAGAGTTTTAGAGTTGACTCTAGAGTTTCACAACCATGGGGCTGCTTAGATGTAGTGTTAACTCCAAGCATTATAAGTCTTGTTTTAACATTTCTACAGCACATGATCCTAACATTAAAGTGGTACATATAAACAAACATTAGCTGGAGTTGCTAAGAACACTTCTCATTTAATGAGAGATGCAAGAAACCTATAAAAATATTGACTGAATTAGCAAAGCAATGCAGATTTCACCTTCACCTAGTCATGGTCAAGTTTATGAAAAAAACAGAGTGATCCAAAAGCAAAAGTAAAATGGTGATCTCTCTGAAAAAAAGTAAAAGAACAGACCTATTGATTATGGGATGACCATGCTAGTGATAAAACATTAGATTTCCAAGTTAAGCTGGTTAGAAAAAATGTAGTGAAAGGAGAGCGTTGAGGGTTTTGGCACATAAGAATTGTGGGAGGGGGGCACATTGTTCCCGAATGTATCTTTTCTGGATGGTGATAAACACAACTTTTTTCATTTACTCGATGCCATTAGCATATTTTAAATATTTGATGTCGGCATGATTACTGAATTTCCACTTCCCTTGCAGATGTATAATAATGTCCTTAGATGATGGCACATTGAGGATCTTAAGCTTGCGGGATGCTGCATATGATGGTCCTGTTACTACTGAACCCTTTGTTCGAAGAAAAAGTCAGGGTTTGCAAGTTTTAGCCTGCTCATCTTTTGCAATATGGTGTATTCAGGTTTCACAATATACTGGTATGCTAGCTTTTAGATCATGTCATCAGAATGTGTAACTATGAAATATCAGGCTAGAAGCCTTTTTATTGGGTTTATTACCGAATGTTTACTTTATTTCTTAACTTGTTTACATATAATCTTGCAAAAATCTATAATTCTCTTGTGTAACCTTTCAAGAAAAAAAAATTGATAACTCGGGTGTAGATCTATTTACTTGTATGTGCTTGGAAAATGACTATGTTCAGTTTGGAAAAGATGCATGATTTACATATACTTTGGTTATGCAATATGGTTACACTAATGTAGATGATACTTGAAAATGTTCATCATGTTCATACTAGGCACTTCGATTGATAATCACATTGGTTATAGTCTCAAATTGTTATGAGCTATAATTTTTTGTGTAGCTCATAGATGCTGCTGGCCTGCGTGTAAAACAATGTGTACTGACATTTATTTATATTTCTATCCAGGTTTTGCTTCTTACTGCACAGCAGATGGTCTTGCAGTGCATTTTCCGGTGAATGAAATATCTTAATTCAGTTTTGCAGAGAAAATGTTTTTCTTTTTCACCACTCGATACATGCATATGAAATTCTGTAATTATAATAAACTAGTTTTTTCTTCTTTGACTTAGCTTACTTCAAAATCTGTGGATAAAAGTCGACACCGTAACCGTATGCCACATTTTCTTTGTGGTTCACTCCTAGAAAAAGACCAACGTCTTAACATCAGCAGTGGATTGTCAACTTCACCATTAGCAAATGTTCCATTTTCTCTGAAGAAGCCCTCAACTGATTGTAGGGATGATGTTCAAACCAATCATTATGACACATTAGAAATGGGCCAGACAACAGGATCTTTTAATGACACTCCAGGTAATCATTACCCAATCCTTTGCTTCTTTATGCCTAAGGTGTTAGCTAGTTTTACTCATTTTCTCTTTTGCTTCTTTTCAAAAAAAGAAAAAGAAAAATAGATCTCATTTGCTAAAGTATTTTGCTGCGGAGATGTTTCAGGATCTGAAGGCATCCTATCTTCTACAAATATGAAAATGACATCTGCTTTTGTAAGTAGTGAAGCGCAAACTGATGGGCAACTCATATCCCAAGAATGCTTAATAACACAAAATGAGGAACAGAAATCGGAAGGAACCATTTATAGAACACAAGAGGATGAAGTCTTCCCTCCTAAAATTGTGGCCATGCACAGAGTGAGATGGAACATGAATAAAGGGAGCAGCAGGTGGCTGTGTTATGGAGGAGCAGCAGGGATCATTAGATGTCAGAAAATTTCATCAGGACAATAGCATGAATAAGAGGGATCAACAGGCGATAGTATATGTGATGTTCTTCCTATGAAGCACTTACTTGATTGCCCAGTTGCAGATGTCAATTCTCAGACAGTCAAATGACTATCACAAATATCAGGTTGGTAATATTAAAAAACTATGATGTTCATTTCTAATATGCTGAAGGCTCAATAATAATACCTTTTGTATGTACTACTTGTTGGACATTCGCTCAATCAAATGTGTCCACACCTTTTATTTTTATGCTACTAGGATAACTTAAGGTAACTACATGAAGCTTTGTTATGAGAAAGCCAAAGAATTTCTTCTATTTAGATCTTCAAGTACTAAGATATAATATATGTTCTACCTTGCAAAACGGTGTAGTATTTGTTTTAGCATTTATGCATGCTTCTTGGATTTTATGCCAACTTATATCTGTGTTTTGTGTTTCATGCACGAAGCTCAAGTCTTACTACTTGCTTTTGGACATCATGAATTATTTGTACTATAATGTGAGGAAAGTGTGGGTGTATGTAAGTTGTGTATATTATGGGTGTATGCTGTAATGTGAAAGTTATGTAATCAGACACTATAAGAAGCAATAAAATATCATGTTTTCATTTATGTAGTGTGCTGAACTATGATGCATGAATAAGGGATGAGTTCGATCTAGTTTAAACCTTGGCTATCATCAAATCTGCAAGTGCACAGGTCGAGTAGCTAACATCGGGCATTATATCCAGAGAATTGAAACTAAGAAGTAACCTAACAGAATTTACTAATTAGAAAGAAAACTAATTAAAAACACGATAATAACAACTAACTATTGAAAGAACTAACAAGCAAGAGTATCAGATTCTTCGATCAGTAATTACAAAAAACTAAGTGCAGCAGGACATGTCTAAGTGTTTTTAGTATTTTGATTAATAAAACTCTAATAACTAGGCAGGGAATGAACTATAGATTAATTCAAATCAGTTCATCTAGGGCTTCTATTTTGTATGATAAATGAGACAAATCAGAATTAAACTTTGGACCAATAAGCAATGAAATTACCAAGGCTACTTTCATAGATCTTTAGCTTATCAATTCTCATTCTCATTCTCATAAAAACATCTCAATTAAATGTCAGCAAATTCTCAAAATTACATAATCGGGCTTTCATATCATTACCTTTCAGCTATTGATTAGAGAAGAAACAAGAGTTATTCACTCCATATTTGATTTTGACGCTCAAAGAATTCCTGATTAGATGGAAATTAAAGATGGAGTTCCAATGTTAGTTCGCATTGATAAGACACAATTGAATCAATTCACGTTTTGTAAAATGAATCTGCTACTGAACACTTTTTCAGGCATTAGCAATGGTAAAAAAGTGAGCAATCAGCTCAGCATAGAAGATGTAGTTCCAAACAGACTCGTCTCACAAACCAATCACTACCGATTTTATCATAGCTTCAAACAACATAAATTTAGATGTCTTAAAGATGAAGTTTATGTTTCTTTGTCAGGAAACATGTAAATAGAAAAGAGATAGCCTTTTGGCTTCACATGAAAATATATTTGTCCAACCAAATCTCTCGGATTCAAAACACAAGAAGCTCGTGTCTGATTTTGAAAAAAAGAAGGAAATGATACCCTTGGCCTCTTTGCAGATGTCAATCAACAGAATGATAATGCTTCTCAGCATTACAAAACAGTATAGCTGTTGAGCAACATTCCCAGCAGTAACACACTCAAAATCAGATTTAAAAATCATAAAAGAAACTGATATTGCATTAAAAAAGCATCGTCTGAACATCACACAGATATAATTCTTGACAACTACTATCCGCTACACATTTCTGAACTAAATGTTACAGGCCAACACATGTTCTATGTTAAACACATGATTCAGATTACAAAATAGATAGATAGGATTTAGAATATCAAATTGCAGTTTCTCGGCATCAGCTCCTCTTCTTCGTACTTCTCTGAAGCAGATGAAAACCCTTCTTCCACCTTGATTCTAGAATGCAGCAATCTCTCAAACCCTAACCCCTTGCAGGGTGCAGAGCTGGCCTCTTTGTAAGCAGCCTCCATTTCCTTTATATAGTCTTCTACAGTACCTTCTGATTCTTCTCTCCTCTCTTGATTGTGCCACCTGTCCCTTCAGAAAAGAATCTTCTTTTATAGCTTCATAAATGTGAAAAGTTGGACAAATGACAGTTTCATCAGAAACGGATAAAAAGTAGTCTAACACTCCCAACAGATCCTAAACTAGAAGAAAAACAGCAACCAACATTACAAATGAATCAATTTTTAAAGAAGATAAGGAAGGTTTGTTTTTAGGATTATAAAATGAATCAATAGTTTAATAAATGGGAATTGGGTCAGGAAATGAGGGATAGAACAAAATGTAGACAAAAGTGCTGCAAAAACATCTAATTCATCTGCATGTTTTTATATGAAGCTCTACATGTGAACTGTACAAGCAAATAGGATAACGAAGTGCTAAACTCAAGAAAATATGTATGTGGAGCTGAAGTTAAGCAGAAAAGATGTGTTTAAGTGTAGAATCTCCTATATAACAACCAATGAACAAACTCCCTCAAGCTTAGACTTTTGATTGTCCTCAAGCAATTCAATTCAGAAACTAACAACTGTTAGATTGAATCAATAAGGTTCTAGTGCATGTGTTCCATAGTTTTAGCACCTAGTCTAACACTCCCAACAGATCTTAAACTAGAAGAAAAACAGCAACCAACATTATAAATGAATCAATTTTTAAAGAAGATAAGGAAGGTTTGTTTTTAGGATTATAAAATGAATCAATAGTTTA
>LTAE01004175.1:8922-33662 GCA_001647135.1 Pontederia paniculata | reverse complement strand
AATTCATCTGCATGTTTTTATATGAAGCTCTACATGTGAACTGTACAAGCAAATAGGATAACGAAGTGCTAAACTCAAGAAAATATGTATGTGGAGCTGAAGTTAAGCAGAAAAGATGTGTTTAAGTGTAGAATCTCCTATATAACAACCAATGAACAAACTCCCTCAAGCTTAGACTTTTGATTGTCCTCAAGCAATTCAATTCAGAAACTAACAACTGTTAGATTGAATCAATAAGGTTCTAGTGCATGTGTTCCATAGTTTTAGCACCTAGTCTAACACTCCCAACAGATCTTAAACTAGAAGAAAAACAGCAACCAACATTATAAATGAATCAATTTTTAAAGAAGATAAGGAAGGTTTGTTTTTAGGATTATAAAATGAATCAATAGTTTATAAATGGGAATTGGGCCAGGAAATGAGGGATAGAACAAAATGTAGACAAAAGTGCTGCGAAAACATCCAATTCATCTGCATGTTTTTATATGAAGCTCTACATGTGAACTGTACAAGCAAATAGGATAATGAAGTGCTAAACTCAAGAAAGTATGTATTTGGAGCTGAAGTTAAGCAGAAAAGATGTGTTTAAAGTGTAGAATCTCCTATATAACAACCAATGAACAAACTCCCTCAAGCTTAGACTTTTGCTTGTACTCAAGCAATTCAATTCAGAAACTAAGAACTGTTAGATTGAATCAATAAGGTTCTAGTGCATGTGCTCCATAGTTTTTGCACCTCATCCAAAACATTTCATACCCAATTCCAACTAGAGTTCACTAAAGTACAAGGAAAAATTAAGCCATAGTAGTGTAGTCATACTGATTTTCTTATATTTCAAGTATTTATGGGTTCCTACTCAAGATTTGAATTCTTAATCACTTGGCAAACAGTTGGGATCACATAAACAATGATTTTTTTTTGAGAAGAAAAAGGATGACCCCCGTTGGTACGATCGTCATCCATGTATATATATGTAGGAAAGATTCATGTACAAGTAAACGCTCTCGAAGGAAGAGCGACAAAATTAACTAGAAAGAGGATGAGAAGCCCCCCTATCCCACACCCCACTCTCTAAGAAGAAAAGAAATGTGGTGCACAACCGCCTCAACCTAGCATCTCTCCCCACAAAAAAAGATCCGGTTGCGCTGGAGCCAAATGGCCTAGGAACCGGCCAGAAACGTCGTCAGTGATAGTCTCCAACGACGTCGCCGGCTGGTCAAGGTGCGAAGTGGCCGCCAAAAATCCTCTGCATCTGACGGGAAGGTGAGCCAGTTGCAGTCCAACTGGAGGTCTGTTGCAACGGTGGCAGCTGGGAGGAACTGAAGATATAGTCTGCGGGCCGAAAAAGGCAGTGAGTCCCAGACCCACCCATCTTGTCGTGTGGGTTCCGGGCGAAACGGAGCAATCCTCTGGTGAAGTCGTAGGAGCTCTGCTATCCGCTGATCTGACAAGGTGGACCTAAACTCCGGGGTCCATGATCCAGAACCTATGCTGCCTGCCTCAGACCAAGACTCTGCCACTGAACCTGCTGGGTGTGTCGCTAATGCCCAAAGCCGAGGGAAATCGGACGCTAGTGGACTGCCCGAGGCCCACTTAAACAATGATAACCTGACTTCTGTTCATGCAAATGCAAATAAACAAGGGCTAGCCACCATTTTTATTTTGTTATCTGGATAGATATTCTGGTCTTCCGCATATTCCTATACACCCAGCTAATTAGGAAAAACTACTTTTACATGTCCATATGGGACATTTGCTTACAAAAGAATGTCATTTGGACTTTGCTATCTTTCAAGGATGCATTATGTCCATATTTTCAGACTTTATTGAGGAATCATAGAGGTTTTTTTGGATGACTTCTCAGTTTATGGTACATCATTTAAAGCATGTTTGGAAATTTTAACTAAGGTCTTAAAGAGATGCCAAGAGACAAATCTAATTCTAAATTGGGAGAAGTGTCACTCTATAGTGCAAGTAGTTGTGCTTGGCCATGTAATTTTCAGAAGAGGAATAGAAGTTAACAGAGCTAAAGTTGAAGTAATAGAGAGGCTACTACCTCCAACCAATGTTAAAAGGAATTAGAAGCTTCGTAGGACATGCAAGATTTTATAGGTTTATTATGGATTTTTCCCTCATTGAAAGATCATTGGCCAAGCTGTTGCCGAAGGAAGTAGAATTTCATTTCAATAAAAAATGTTTACCAGCGTTCAATACTTTGAAGCAAGCTCTAATTTCATCTCCTATTATTCAGCCACTAATAGACTGGTCCTTACCATTTGAAATCGTGTATGATGCTAGTGATCAAGTTGTGGGTGCAGTTTTAGGACAATGGAAAGATAAGAAGCTACATGTTATATATTATGCAAGCGGACATTAGATGGAGCTCAAATCAATTATGCTACCACTGAAAAAGTATTGTTAGCTGTGATGTTTGCTTTTGATAAATTAGATCCTACTCAGTTGGAGCTCAATTCATAGCCTACATAGATCATCAAGCAGTGGGACATTTGATTACTAAAAAAGAAGCAAAACCAAGATAAGTGAGACATTTGATTACTAAGAAAGAAGCAAAACCAAGATTGATAAGATGGATACTACTTTTGCAAGAGTGTGATACTGAAATCAAAGATAAAAAGGGCAGTGAGAACCTAGCTGGTGACCATTTATAAAGACTGCAACTTGGAGCTGAAATCAATTGGAGACAAGCCTGCCTATAGATGATTCATTCCCAGATGATCATCTTCTTTCAGTAATGCAATTTAATTATCCATGCTATGCTGATTTTTTTAATTACCTAACTTGCAAAATTATTCCAAAGGATTTCACCTATCAGCAAAGGAAAAAAGGTTATTTGATGTTAAAGATTACTCTCGGGACAACCCTCTTCTATTTAAAAGATGTTTTGTTGGCATTTTTAGAAAATGTGTACCAGAAGTTGAGATAAAGCAAATTCTACAAGAATTTTGTCACTCTTCACCTTATGGAGGACATGGAAGCTCCTAAAAAACTGCTGCTAAAGTCCTCCAATCTGATTTTTACTGGCCATCTTTATTCAAAGATTCATTTATGTTTGTCAAAGCTTGTGACGTCTGCCAAAGATCTGGAAGCACATTAAGAAGATATGAATTGCCTCACCAAGGCATCCTAGAAGTGAAAATTTTTTAGGTATGGGGAATTAAATTATATGGGGCCATTTCGTTAGTCATATGAGAACAAATACATTCAGTTAGTTATTGATTATGTCTCCAAATGGATTGAAGTCATCCACAGAGTTGCTACTAATTCCAGATCAGTTATCAAGCTATTCAAGGACATCATATTCCCAATATTTGAAGTACCTAGAGTAGTTATTAGTGATGGTGGAAGTTACTTTATTGAGAAAAGTTTTGAGGTTTTGTTAAGGAAATATGGAATCAAACATAGAGAGTCAATGTCTTACGAAACTCAAACAAATGGACAAGCTGAAATTTCCAACAGGGAGATCGAAACAATTTTGGAGAAAACAATTTCACTGAAAAGAAAAGATTGGAGCAGCAATTTTTTTTTTTTGAAGAATGGAGCAGCAAATTAAATGATGCTCTATGGGCCTACAAAACAATATATAAATCACCAGTTGGGACTACTCTTATAGATTGGTTTATGGAAAGGGTTGTCATCTACCAATTGAACTAGAACAGAAGACTTATTGGGCTGTCAAGATACTGAATTATGATCTCCAAGGATGTGGACAGAAGAGTTTATTGTAGCTGAATGCTAAATGAAATCAGATTAGATGCACAACATAATTCTCAGCTATACAAGGAGAATACCAAAAGATGGCATGATAACAAAATTCTCAAAAAGTCTTTTAAGGAAGGAGACTTAGTACTGCTCTTCAACTCTAGATTAAAGATATTTCCAAGAAAATTGAAGACCAAATGGTTAGGCCCATTCAAAGTGCACAAGGTGTATCCTAATGGGACTGTGGAGTTAGAGGATGATAATTCTGAAATTTTCAAGATCAATGGTCACAAATTAAAATTATACAACTTTGGGAATGAAACTTCTGAAAAAGAGACTGTAAATCTGTCCAATCCTCTTATAACTGAAGTTTGAAGCTCACTGTAAGAATGTCTAACCTAGGACATTAAACAGGGACGCTTCTTGTAAGAATTGTCGAGGTTTTATGATAATGGGAATTCAAATTGATAAGCCAAAGGTCTATGAAAGTAACCTTGGTGATTCCATTGCTCATCGATCCAAAGCTAAATTATGATTTGTCTCATTTGTCACATAGAATAGAAGTCCTAGATGAACCTTACCCCTAGGAAATACTCCCTCTAATTTGCATTAACCTATAGTTCTTTCGCTTGCCTAGTTATTAAGGGCATGTTTGGTTGAGAGTGAAAGGAAGGTAAAGGAGGGGAAGAAAAATTAGGTTAATAGTTTAACCCAGTTTGATTGCATTTTTAACGGAGAGGAATTGAGGGGAATGTCACCTCCATTTACCTTCGTTCCTTTCCAAAAGTCTATTTTTCTTTCAACCCCAAATTATGATGTAAAGAAGGGGAAAGAAATATTTAAAACACATTTTCAATTTTAACCATATGTAATTACATATATAAACACATACATTAGTGTATATTCGGTTAATCAAAATTATAATTCTCTTTTCTTCCCTTTAGTTATGTCATTCAAACAAGGTTAATTCTTTCACCTCCATTCTCTTCCATTTCCTTGCCTTATTTTCCTTCCCTTTTCTCATTAATGATTGTCGAACCAAATAGACCCTAACATTTTATTAATCAAAATACCAAAAACACTTAGTCACTTCCTGCTGCATTTAGATTTCTGTAATTACTGATTCAAAAATCTGATACTCTTGTTAGATCTTTTAGTTCTCAATTATAGTTTAATTGTCAGTTTCCTATTTTAATTAGTTTCCTTTCTAGTTAATTAATTATGTTGGGTTAGTCCCTAGTTTCAATTCATTGTGGATATAATACCCAAGGTTAGTTGCTCGACCTGTGCACTTGCAGATTTGAGGATACCTAAGGTTAAAACTTGATTGAAATCATCCCATATTCATGCATCATAGTTCAGCACACTATATAGATGGAAACATGATGTTTTATTGCTTCTTGTAATGTCTGATTACATAACTTTCACATTACAACACACACTCCATAATATACATAACTTTCACATTACAACACACACTCCATAATATACATAACTTTCACATTACAACGCACACTCCATAATGTACACACTTCTCACTTTACATACACAAACATAGCTATATAATTCTCACATCATTGTATTATTCATGCAAACGCAAATAAACAAGGGCTAGCCTTGATTTGTATTCAAATAAACAAGATAAAGATCCTAGTTTTATTCAGGAGAGTAGTTTTCATTTTCTTTTCTTTCTTTGTTGTTTCTTTTCTCATACTTAACTTTCTTTATTTATGCAATGCAAAAGATGCAATTGTTCTTTTCCTGTTCATCAATTGGGCAATAGTTCAAACCTGAGTATTCACTTACGGCACCATTGTCTAATTGGTCACATTTTCTTTTTAAAGCAGCCACAAAGCTTTGATCTCTAGATAGACATCTTCTATTTCCTTTCAACCTTAGGTATTGGACTATGTTGCCCACAAAAAACTAATACAACACAGATCACCACTGAATGCTACTGAATGATATATCGATTTAAGCATATGTCTAATGGCTAAGGCTAAAAACTTGATGTGAGGAATGTGTATGGGTGCATGTAAGGTGTGTATATTATTGGGCGTATGCTGGAGTAATTTTCGTCATTGGTCCCTTAACTATGTCTTGATCCCATATTGCCCTCCAACTTCACTTTGTAACCAATTCCTCCCCCAATTTAAATTTTGTAACAAAATAGTGCCCTTAACTGGTAATAGAAGATTTTCGGGTTTATAAATGACACGTGACAACTACGTGCCATATAAAGTCTAGAATTGAGCTCAGATATAAAGTCATGTATAATAAATTAAGTAATTATGAATTTGTAGTCATAGTCACGTCCCAGTTCTATAAATCAATTTTAGGATAATTATGCCTCAACCCTTAAAGTAGGTCTTCGCTAGTCTTTGCGCTAATCTAAGATTACCAATAATCTATAAATATTTAATTATAAAGGAAGCATATTGCAACTCATGTTATGTGGTCGTTCGAGGAACCAATTAACTCAACGTGATCTCGTTTACGTGTCATGGCTAGGAAAAAAATGCAAAGTAAATGCAATTGGAAAAATTGCAATCGGTCAAGTTGTTGCTCGAGGAATTTACATAAATTTTCATGTGATCTCATATTAGGAGGGTAATTACACTGACACCGCCCTTGTTAAGCAAAACTCCCATCCTTTTATGAGAGTGATAAAGTGGGGACATGACATCTCTTCAACCAAGGCCTTAAACACCCAATAAAGAGACACTCTAGTTAAAGTGGGGATATGAAGTTCTTCATCCCAAGTCCTTGTATGAAACTACCCTCGGTAAGCAAAACACCCTGCCTTTTAGGGTATGTTTGGATGACTATGATGGGCGAAGTTAAGTTTTGTTTGAATACCATACATGACTAAGTTTAAAAGAATTGGAGAGGCCCCAAGCACCATGGAACTCATCGTTTGTGGTTCCATCAAATTGGCAGTAAAACATCATAAGTTCTTTTTTTACATTTTTTCCATTTTTAAAGTTAATCTTTATTAAATTAAAGAATAAAAATATTTTAATCTAAACTAACCATTTCTATTCTACAATTATTTTATCTCAACTTACTTATCTAAACAAAGAGTTACCTATACTTTCTCCTTGTTCCATTCTCATCCATCATAACTTTGATAGCCAAAGAAAACCTTAAAGAGGCACTCTAGTGATAGAGGGGGATATATTTTTATCTAATCAAAATATTTTTTTTTATTTATAATAATAATATTTGATTAAATTAAAATATACTTTAAAATATTATTATTATAAAATCAAAAAACAAAACATATTTTTTAAAAATTTAAAGTATATTTTAAAATGATATATATTTTAGTTTTATAATTTTAAATATTTGTTATTTACTTTATAATATCATTATTATTTTTTGAAATAAATATATATTATAACATAAAATATAAAAAAAAGAAAGAAACGGGGGTGATGGCCCTCTCCTCTCTGTCTCATTGGAAAATGGGGGAAGGGGGCATCTGCCCCCTCCCCTTACCTCTCTCGCCGAAGAGAAGTGGAGGGAGGGGGCAGCGACTCCCTTCACCTCTCTTCTTCAAGAGGTGGAGGGGAGGCCGGCTGTGGCCCCTCTCTCCGTTTCTCTTGTCGAGAGAGAGGTGGAGGGAGGAGGGGCCACGGGCCCCCCTTCCCCTCCCTCCGATGAGATAAAGAGGAGGGGGCCGATGGCCCCTTTCTCTTATTTCTTTCTATTTTTTTATATTATAATATTATATATACATTATTTTTTATTTTAAAAATTAAATATTATTACACATAGCTGCCACGTGTCATTTATAAATTTGAAAAACCTTTTATTACCAGTTAACGAGACTATTTTGTTACAATTTAAATTGGGGGACGAATTGGTTGCAAAGTGAAGTTGGGGGACTAATATAGGATCGAGGCATAGTTAAAGGACCAATGATGAAAATTACTCACGTATGCTGCAATCTGAAAGTTATGTAATCAGACATTACAAGAAGCAATAAAATATGATGTTTTCATCTATGATGCATGAATATGGGATGAGTTCAATCAAGTTTTAACCCTTATTTAAATCTGCAAGTGCAAAGATCCAGTAGTTAACATCGGGTATCGTATCCACAGTGAATTGAAATTAAGGACTAACCTAATTGAATTAACTAACTAGAATGAAAACTAACTAAAAACAAGAAACTAACAACTAAACTATATTGAAAGAACTAACAAGCAAGAGTATCATATTCTTGGATCAATAATTACGAAACACTAAATGCAGCAGGACATAAAGTGTTTTGGTATTTTTGATTGATAAAACTTTAATAACTAGGCTGGGGAGGAACTATACATTAATGCAAATCAGAGGGAGTATTTCCTAGGGGTTGGTTTCATTTAGGACTTATATTTTGTGTGATAAATGAGACGAATCAAAATTAAACTTTGGACTAATGAGCAATGAAACACCAAGGCTACTTTCATAGATCTTTAGCTTATCACTTTGAATTCTCATTCTCAGAAATCATCTTAGTTAAATGTCAGCAAATTCTCATATTTATGTAACTAGGCTTTCATATCATTTGCCTTTCAGCTAATGGCTAGAGGAGAAACAAGAGTTATTAACTCCATATATGATTTTGATGCTCAAAGAATTCCTGGTCAGTTGGAAATTAAAGGTACGCGTCTGACACACGCGCGACCTTCAAGACGTGCACAACCTGGAGGTCGTGCGAGACTTGGCCACGTGCAGGGCTTGAGACGCGCGCCCGAGTAGGTGATGCGTGTACGGGAAAGCCACAGACGTGAGGTTGGATACTGGAGCTTTGGATAGGACTAACCAAGTAAGGAGTGAAGGGCGCTGGTCCTCATTACCGTCGATCACCGCCGGTTGCCATCACCGTCGGTCGTCGTGCCACCTCTCTTCCAATCTTCCTCTTCTAGTTCTGGGGCAAGGGGAGTCGTCGGCCTCTATGTAGAATATCAAACTTTTTTAGGACTTTTGGGAAAAAAATAAACCTTTTTTTTTCTTTTTTGCACCTGGTTCAACCAAAACCACCGGTTTGGCCGGTCGAACCCGAGTTTTGACCGGGTTTGACCGGTTCAATACTGACCCATGACCCATTTTTGGGGCCGGATAGCGGTCCGGTACGGGTTTTACAACCCTGATTGATTCTATCACACAACTTCTAACAGCATAAATTTAGATGACTCAAAGATGAGGTTTATGTTTCTTTTTCAAGAAACATGTAAACATAGAAGAAATAGCCTTTAAGCTTCACATGAAAATATAGCTGTCCGACCAAATCCCTCAGATTCAAAACACATGAAGCTCATGTCTGGTTTTGTAAAAAACAAGGAAATGATACCTTTTACCTCTTCACAGATGTCAATCAACAGAATACTAATGCTTTTTTTTGAAAGGGGAAAGGTGACGACCAGTTGGTAGTCACCCATTTGTATTGATGTAAAAAGCGAGAAATTTGCATGTATGAAATGGAGAGTAGTACCAAAAGATTCTCCCAAAAAACAAAAGAGACATGCCACGTGTCAACCAAAGCCCCACTCTCTAAGTAAGAAAGTTATGTGATGTACAATATTTTCTATATAGCATCTTCCCCCTCAAACAACGTACGGTTGCGCTGAAGCCAAATTACCCATGTAGTGACCATAGCTCCTGCCGATACCTGCCGCCGCCGTGGGTCGCCCTGCGTGCCAAGGCCTCGCAACGAGCCCCAAAAGCTATCAACTCCTGATGTGTCAATATCCGCGAAGTCCAAGTGCCGCCACACCTCCCTAGCAATTGTGCAGGTGAAGAATAGATGAGCAATGTCCTTCGTTGATGCGCAAAGTACACATGTGCCGCCTGGGGTGCGCGCGCCTTGTGTGCCCTATTGTGAAGCCTGCCTCGTCTCATCAGCCATGAGAAGATCTTGACTTTGAGAGGTGTGCATGATCGCCAAATGTTTATGGTGTCTGCTCTGATGTCGTGAGGAACTGTGGTCTTAGGAAGAAGCTGTCTGTAGACTCCTCTCGCTGAAAAGTGCTCCGGCACCCAGAGCCAACCGTCAGTCCCAGATGCAACTGGGTGGGTGCCTCGACAACCGGTCGAGTAGTCTAAGTAGCTCGTCAGAACGCTGATCAGATAGTCTCCTTGTAAAATGTGGGGTCCACCTATGCTTCTCATTACAAAACAGCATAGCTGTTAAGCAACATTCCCAGCAGTAACACACTCAAAATTAAATTTAAAAACCATAAAAGAAACTGATATTGCATTGAAAAGGCATTGTTTCAACATCACACATATATAATCCTAGACTACTGCCATTCCTAGAAAACAAGAGGTTAGCTACACATTTCTAAAATCAATATTTCAGACCAATACATGTTCTATGTTAAACACATGATTCAGATTACAAAATAGGAAAATAGGATTTAGAATATCAAACTACAGCTTCAGCCCCTCTTCTTCTCCATCGTCGGACTTCTCCGAAGAAGATGGAAATCCTTATTTCTAGAACACAGGAATCTCCAAGATCCTAATGCCCCCTGCAGAGTTCAGAACTAGCCTATTTGTAATAGCAGCCTCCATTTCCTTTTTATAGTCTTCTGCAGATCCTTCCCTCCTCTCATAATTGTGCCACTTGTCTCTTCATAAAGGAATCTTCTTTTACAGCTTCAAAAAGGTGAAAAATTGGACAGGTGGCAGTCTTGATAAAAAAAACAAAAAGTAGTCTGACGGCTCCCAAAAGATCCTGTACTAAAATAAAAAACAACAGCCAACATTATGCATGAATCAATCTTTAAAGAAAATAGGCAGGTTTGTTTTCAGGATTATAAAATAGTCTAATAAATGGGAATTGGGTCAGAAAATGAGGGATAGAACAAAAGGTAAGCAAAAGGGCTGCAAAAACATCTAATTCATGCACATGCTTTCATACTTTTTATGTGAACTGTACAAACTAATAGAAAATGAAGTGACAAACTCAAGAAAGCATGCATATGGAGCTGAAACTAAGCAGAAAAGAAGTGTTGTTTAAGTATAGAATTTCCCATATAACAACCAATGATCATACACTTTGTCTGGTCTATGCATATACTATATGCATGCAACAAAATTTTAATAGAAGGTTGACTGGTTGAGTGATACAATTGCAATAATGGAATCATTACCTTCTGAAGGGCATTTATTGGATCAGTGCTGCTTACTGTTTTCAGTATACTTATTTAACTAGTTCATAAGGAAGCCTTTTTTTTTTCTAAGAGTAGAAAAAGCAACCTAAAGCAAACCAAACTGTGCAATAATGATACAACTGCAATAATTTTCTGAAGGGCATTTATTGGATCAATGCTACTTATTATTTTTTCAGTACAGACTGATTTAACCAGTTTATAAGGAAGCTAACTTCTTTTTTGGAGAAGGCATCTTAAAGGATTCTAAATTGTGCATGAAAGTGATCTGAATTGAATCTGACCTGTTCAGTTCAGCTCAACATATTTTCTTTAGGTTGCAAAAGGTTAATCTTAGAATGCATATAAGCCTGTACAAGAATTAACAAAAAGAAAATCAATGACAAAAGAGTAATAATTAAGCTGAAGCTTTATGACAGAATAATTTTTTGCAAGGAAGCTCAGTTAAAAAATATGGAAAACACATTTGACAGGAGTTAATAATTGAAAGAACCAAATCAGAAAAGAAAGAAAAACATTTGAGAGCAAGAAAAAATACATAATACTTTATTTGTGCCACATATTGTGAAAAGGTTAAAATTTAATGTAGACTATTTAGAAATTCCCAACATAAAATCCAACTCTTCTCTTTTAGGCATAAATCCAATTCTTCTTTTGAGATAGAAAATGTTGAACAACCAACTTTTATAGTCATTCGATTGTAATAGAAAATGTGTCAGAAAGTATCCGATCACTTCCTTGGAAAGAGAATGTATTGATACATGAAAGATGCCTCTTGAACAATCAAACCTACATCTTTTAAGGAACCTCTAACTCTACATTGCATATTATGAGAAAAACAACCAGAGATTTCAAGCAAAAAGTATCTCTACATCCCAATTTAATGAGTATCAAGTGGTAAACCTCTGTAAACAAAGAGTTCCAGAATCCTACATTAACACTTGACCCTGTTTGGGGACTTTGTCAACTTTCTAGAAAATTATAGTAAGACTTTTCAGAAAAGTGTCTTGCTATATTGTTTTCAACGTAAAAAAATCCTACGCTATCAGGTTATATTTCTAAATACTTTGTAACTGCAAAAGAAATTTAGTACTTTATAAAAGAGATATAGGAGAAAGAGAAATTAGTGAGATAAAGCAGATAATTGTTTTACAAGGTTTTTTTATCTAATACATTGTATTTTGATCCGGTATAAATTGGTGTCAAATACTTGTTTGTAAAATAATTCGTGATATATTAACTAAATACTTCAAAATTTTGAAGCATGCAAACAAACCTTTATTCTTTGAGCATGCATGCAGCACCAAAACTAAGGACGAAGTTGTTAGAGATAAACACTAAATCAGGTGAAGAGTGGGGTAGAGAAGAATATATTCTGTATATAGTACTTTGTGCATTGGGTAAATGATATTATATGCTGGCATCATTAATTTTCTGTGGCATGGACAGGTGCTAGTCTATTTTTAAGTTGGTAATAATGCATTAATTGTTGTATTGTATACCTCTAGATTACATCTACATGATTTCTGCCAATCGTGTTTGTATGTAGTTCATATATGCACTGGTGGTTCTTTGACTATTTGGTGATACTGAATTATAATTTGGGCAAATGTTGAAGAATACTCTCATTTTTTTTTCTGTTCTACTTTCCTAATCTATGTTAATATTTGGAGAGCTGTCATGTCTCTTGGTCTGTGATTTCTTCCAAATATGCAGAGTATGACAATTGAGTGCTGTGTTTGAATTTTCTTATAACATTTTGTTCAATGATATATGAAAGATTTGCCTATATTTGTTTTATTTTTCTTTTATGGTTATAGCTATATGCATGCCGAAAAGGCAACATGTCAATTGTATCATCAGTAATTTAGTACTGTTTCAGAATTCATCCAAAGGGTTATATGGAATTTGGACTTAGGCGTTATATGGTTATACAGATTTTATTAGGCAGAACGATGAATGACGCAGCAAAAGCTTTCAGTGAGACAAGTATCAACATGGAAGACATCTAACCCCCCAGAACAAGAGCATATGCCGAACGTTTGCCACTTTTGTTAGCATAGAAGCAGGAAGACTTGGTGCCATGCAAGTATAACAGCAAGAGAACCCCGAAGTTTATGTTGAAGACCAGATTCACTTTCAGTTCACATCTAGTTATAGTGATGCAGACTGCAAGTCCCCAAAAGCCAGAATCTGTCATACTACTCTACGTGGAAGTTGCCCTGTTGCATTAGAGGAGATCGAAAGGAGAAGTTATACAACATGAGATTAGTATCAAAGACTGGGATACCAGACTTGGTATCTAGAAAGCGCATTGGAAGGAGATGCAAATAATTATGCTTGCATATACCAATCATCAACAGGCATGAATTCAGCATATTGTGATGGCCATTTCCAAGAAATATACATAGTTTGATACGATAGACGTGACAAACAAAGATCAGATTGGCACCACTCGGTGTCTGATGCATAAGCACTTCCTAAATTCGCTTATCATCTGTAGAATCCTGCTCTAATTTAACATATGATACAAAATGATTCATGGTTTTACATATGGGAGCTATTATCAACTTGAAGAAGCAATATTTGGAGCTTATACAGATGCCACGGATGAAACTTAGATTATGCAAAAGAAATTTTGTTTATTCTGCAACTGATCGCTCCTGCTACCTTTTGTCAAAGAGAGTTTGATTTGTAGAGATCATGTAAGCTTACAGGTGTCAGTGTGCTACGAGAGACAACTGTGACCCCCGCTGCAACGCAATTGTTTGACTAGTTGTGTTTTAGAGTTAGGGCCTGTTTGGATACTTTGTAAAATCATAACAATAGTAAAAAACGTTGTTTTATTTTTGTTGTAATTTTTTTCAAAAAGTAATGTTTGGATACAAAAAGTACAGGCTAAGTAAATTGCAATTTATGATATTTACGTAGTAAAAAAATTATTAGATGTGACCTTCGTTTTATCAAAGATTTTGCTCGTGCTCTTCATTTCCTTGTCGAAATGAAATGCTCTGCGCGCGTTCACTCTATGTCGTCCAAGGATCTGCACTATCTATATGTGGCATTCAAACACAAGTTTGATTTGTCTTCAATTGTAAAAAGAATTTCAACGTAAAGCACTTTAAAAAAAATGCATTACGGTGATTTTTTCAAACCACCGGAAAAATATACTAAACACCCTATTTGGGCCTTAGTTTTCACTTGGCTTATTTTATCTGTTATCAAATTATAAAAATATTTACATACATGTCTTGATTTAATTCAGTTATTTTTGTATTTATCCAATCACATCTTTATGCTTTAGCGCCATTTCATATATATATGAAAATTTTGAATGATTAAATGATGCATTTTTTTTAAACTGTATTTATATATCTATTTAAAATGATAATAAAATCTAAAAATGTAACTGGACGACTAAACGAAAAAAAAAAGCAAAACCGTAGGAAAAAGTACAATTATTTTGGACAATAAATATTTGTTTATTTTTATCATATGAGAGATGTAAACAGAATTATTCTTAATGTTTATGTTTTGACAATTTAGTTTGTCGCTTTATGTACATCCTCTGTATTAATAATATGGTAATTTAATAAATATTTTCAAGATACAGTGGCTTCATGGAGTTCCCGAAATATGATTGTTGCATAAAGCCATGCATCTAGGATTGTACTTTTATATAATATTTTGGGCTATTTTATTATTCGCACAAAATTGGGTTTAGTTTTGGATTCAAAATTTAGGCAAAAGTAGAGTTGAAGTTTATTGGTTCTGATCTAATGGTTTTGTTTTTTATTTATTAGTATTTTATCCATAAAATAATCATTTTGCCCTTTTAATTAAATAATTATAAAAAAAACCAGGAGGCTGGAGCCCTCCTTCGAGCTTGCTGGTAGGACCTACCACCAGCTTGAGCTCGTTGGTGGAAAGCTCTTTTTACGTGCCGGTTGTTATGGATCTTTTAGGTGCTCTCTCCAAACTATAGCCACTCGGCCCCAAAAGTTATAAATACACTATAGGATTTTTTGGAGAAGGAATCACAAAGGCTTTAGACAAGTCCTATCACTGAGAAGACGCAGAACGTTGTCGGTCTCGCACGAAAAATCTAAAGACACTTGTGATGATCTAATCTCTATATATATCTTTCTATTCTTGAGATGAAGTCTGAATATTTGTCTGTGTGTATTTCTCCTTACATGAAGTAATTTTATTTAAGGTTACATCTGTCAGACCCTTAACTATGGATCGTTTCTTGTGTTTTTATTATTTGAGACAATTCTAATAGTATTCATGTTATGCTTAATGCTTTACTCAATGTTTGTTATTCGAGAGAAAGGATCTTTCATACCAGTTATCTTGCCTTAGAAATGATCTAGCTTATTTTGTGCATGAATATCACAAGTTAGGAGAAATCGAAAGAGCCCGACTTGTGTAGTTACCTAAGAGAAATCGATAGAAATCTTAGATGTATTGGGAACTCCTTAATGCCTTGTGTCTAAGATCATGCGAGACTAAAAATTGAGAGGGTTAGTCCTTGCATGTTTAGGACATAACAGTCAACTCAAGCCTGAGACATTAGTGAGTTAAGATTAGATTGATTCCTTCACTATATTAGTCATTCTATGTTTGTGATAATGTTTTTATCTTATATTCTCTTTTCTGCTTAAAAATCCTTCGTTCAATTATTTTATCACCTCGCTCAATTCTGATTAAGATTGGGTTGTGATACTACTAAGTCCTCGTGGGATCAACACTCCTCATCATTATATTACTTACACGGCTATTATATTTGCTATTAGTGTGTACAAATTTGTTGCATTAGTGAACATTGAGTAGAATGGATAGAGATTGTTTAGATATCAATAGTTGCTCGTAGTGAACCTTAGGGATTCGTGTTTTGCAGGTCTTATCTACAAGAGTAGTGAGGTTTGTTATTCATTTATCGCAGATTATCATTTGTATGGTGTAATGTTTTAGCAGCAAGGATGTGGTTGAAAATGTCTCCCATGTCCCGACATTCATCTCCCATTGAGTTATTCATTCTTCTTCCTCTGTATCTAGTCACTTTTATCTCTTTTTACTTTTAAAACCCCCAAAGTATATTGTTCCATATTCTTCTCGGATTTAGGTTCAATTAGTAACATTTTAATTTTGTAACAAATATTACTCTTCTCCACGATTCGGTTTAGTGTAAAGTAGAGTAGTCAAGTGATCGAAATTCAATTTTCTTGTGGATTAGACCCTAATTTACTACAAGGAAGGCAGCATACTTGCAGTCAGAGTTGTTTAGGAAACAAATACTTTTAAACTTGTTGATTGGATTCACTCGCATGCCCCCAACTCCAAGAATTTACACTAGGTGATACTATCTGTATAAGCTTTCACACCTTGTGAGCATATAACTGGGCATGTTTCCAACACCCACACACATATCATCAACCTTGTTAGCGCAATCTTCCACTAGTTGTGGTCTAAGAAGTCTTTTTTCACCTACTTCTGTTCAACATGGAGACCTACAAGGTCTTCCATATAGAGTGTCAAAGGAGGCCATTTTGATAGTTGCATGGTAATTATGATTATATGTGAACTCTACTAATAATAAGTAAGTATCCCAACTGTCCTATCAATCTATAAACAAGCCCTCAACATATCTTCAAGTGTTTGAATCGTCCTCTCACTTTTCTCATCGGTTTGTGAATGAAAAGTCATACTAAAATTTAATTTTGTTCCAAAATAATCCTGCAAACTTCTCTAAAATCTTGAAGTAAATCTTGGATCTCTATATGACACTATGGATGTGGGCAGGGGCGGACCCACATATATCCCGAAGGGGGCCACGGCCCTTCAACTTTTCGGTATATAAAGTATATATATACATATATATTAGTAGTTATAGTCAATAAATAAATTAAATACTAACAAATTATCACAATTAGCTAACTGGCATAATGGATAGGTGGTTTTGACAAGCATCTAAAGGTCTAGGGTTCAAATCCAAGTCCCTTTCATATTTTTTTTAATTTATTGTTATATATTTTGGCCCCCCCTATCGTTTCTTCCTGGGTTCGTCCCTTGATGTGGGGATCCCATAAAGTCGAATAATTTCCTTCATATGTAAATTCAACAAAATTTTCATGGATTGACTTGTCTTCATTAATAGAAAATGTTGTATTCATTAATATACCGAGTCATTTTCACTCTTGGTTTTTGGTAACCCCGTCGGAAAGTCCATGATGACACTTTGCCACTTCCATTCCGGTAATTCCAAAGATTGAAGCATCTAGGTTAGTCCCACATTGACAAGTCATGAGAGAGATGCTGAGTATATATGTGGCAATGCCTTGGACTTGTAAAGATGCATTATAAAATCGTTTGGGCCAAGGCCTGAAGCGAACAATATCTTTGAAGGCCAGGATGTTACATGTGATATCAAAGTCGCTCTAGGTGGGCCTCTATGTTATGATGGGAGACCACTCAACGAGAACCTTGACTCCCCTAAGGGGGCAGAATGCAAGAGGAATGCTTTAAGTTAGTACCATATGGACAAGTCACGCGAGATATGTTGATTATATATGTGGGCATGCCTTGGACTCGTCAAGATGCACTTTAGATCGTGCGGGCCAAAACCCAAAACTAATAATATCTTGGCGGACCAGGATGTTCTATGTGGTATTAGAGCCGCTCCCCGTGAGCCTCGGTAAGATGATGAGAGACCACTCAACAAGAACGTTGAGTTCCCTTAGGGGGTAAGGATGCAAGAGGCATGCCTTGGATTAGTCCCACATGGACAAGTCACGGGGGAGATGCTAGGTATATATGTGGACATGCTTTAAACTCGTAAAGATGCATTTTAAAATCGGCGGACCAAGGCCCAAAGCGAATAATATCTTGGTGGAGTTAGAATGTTACATGAATTGGTGTATAAAGCATGCATTGGATTAGTCTCACATAGACAAGTCATGGGAGAGATGTTGGGTATATAAAGGAACATGACCTTGGCAAAAGTGTGGCGTATTTTGGTAAAATCATATGGGCTAAAACCCAAAGCGAATAATATCACGTCTTGATCAGGGATGTATGGTATCATAGCCTCTCCATGTGGGCCTTTGTGCTCTGGTGGGAGATCATTCAATAAAGTCGTTGACTCCCGTAAGGGGAAATGATGTGTTAGAATCGTGTTGCAAGGTGTGAAAATGCACTCAGTTTTAAGTTCACAGGGTGTGAAAGTATACATTAATGATACCATTCGGGTGTGATTATTCCCTAAACTAGACAAATCCTACGAAGTCAGTAATGATACTTTCCTAATGTATACTTTCCTAAACACATTAATGTATACTTTCCTAAACACATTAATGTATAAATGTATCATTAAGTCTAAAATTAGGGGCAACTAGACAAATCCTACAAAGTCAGTAAGTTTTCAAATTATTTCCTAAACACACACTCCAACTGCAAATATACAACATTCCTTGTAATATTTTAGGGTTAAATCTACAGGAAAATTGAAACTCACCACTTAACTACTCAATCTTACACTAAACTATAAAATTGAATAAAGTTGAAATTAGAAAAGAAAGTAGAACCAAATGTTTTTAGGGTTTTCAAGATTAAAAGAAAGAGAAAGGTAACTGGATAAGGAGGGAGAAAAGAACAAATCATTCAAATGGGAGAAACATCGGGACATGGGAGATATTTACGAACTCCAACTAGCTATTGAAACATTAAATCAATTAGTGCTAACCTGGGATTCAATGGCAAATCACGCTACCCTCATAGTCAAAATCTCCAAGTAGAATTCCTAGAGACCATCCACACATCTCGGTTCTCGAATGGTCTCTACCCTTTCCACTCAACATATACCCTCTAAGAACTTCTCGGCCACTTGCAGATTCCTCTCAATAGAAGATATCACTTCTCAGTCTCCATCTTCCACCAAGATCAGAGATAAATGTGATATATTTTAAGCTCTACTCCCCTCTCCGATCCTAGTAGAACCCTCACAACATTTTCCACCCTCTCGGGTTGGGTTTGCAATAGCAAATGACACTCAAATCTTAGTCACAAAATAATATATGAACTACCGATAGATTCTTCTTAATGAAAGGATGTCTCCTTTTGGCTAACACCTCCACCAAGATGAAAATCAAATGCTACCCATTAAAGCTCCGCTCCGCTCCCCTCTCGGATTCTAGTCCACACAACAATTTCTTCCATTTCGGGCTAGGGTTGCAGCACGAGTAACACTTGAGTTTCAATCACAAATAGTCCATAACATCAAAACAACATATAACATTAACACTTGAAACAAGAGCATATTGGAAGATTATATGAAAAATTAGATCACAAATAAGTAGTTCAAAGTAGAAAGAAGGACATTTCAAACACTCCCATGTGCAGGCTTAGGAATTTAGCCGATTACAACCATTGTTAACATCAAACAATTGTCAAAATTGAAATCCATATTAAGAAACTACAAAAGTTGAAAATAAAAGAACCGATAATGTTTCCCCACAAGTTCTTCTCCTCCTCATTGAAATATGGAATTAATCACACCAAAACCTTACATCCGATCTCTCTTCAGTTGGTTCTTCTCTTCTCCAAGCTCCAACAATGGTTGCCCTTCCTTTCGAAGGTGACCAACACTTTTAAAGGTTGTTAACATCTATCATATATACTATGGTGGTCCTCCCCTGCATTTTTGATACATATTCCCTATCATTTCCTACAAGAAATGCTCAGGAATATGACAGAGAAATCTTCTGGCAGGTGAAGTTAGCATTTTGTCTTTTCTGGTTTTGTCTGGTAGCACAAGGGTGTGAAATCCATCTCTAGAGGAGAACTTACCTTTCAACTTTTATATTTTTTAACGGAAAATTCGGGCTAATTAGATTTCAACTGTTCAAATAAAGGTTTTTTTTAACAAGTGTAAATGAAGTTAGATATATTAAGTTAGAAAAAAATCTTTATAATTCTTTAGAAATTAAATAAGATAAAAAAGAAATAATTTAAAAATGAAACTTCTATCAAAGAAATGGGAATAGAGTCGAGGATGTGAACTTATATCTACATGCTGCCATCAACTTCAAGACTCATCAAGGTGTGAACCATTCCTCTCCTGGTTCCTGCAACCAACAAGTATGAAACCACAAGATTCATGCCTAACACAGTTCAAGGTGTGAAAAGTCATATATACTAAATATTCATGACAAACAGAGTTCAAGGTCTGAAAAGACATATATACTAGCTAGGAATTTCAAAGAGTGTAAAAGTCATAAAAATATATGATAATATGTGACATGTAGGTATTAAATTCATGATAAGAGTGTGACTTTACCTATGGAATTTAAGATCAATTTTTCTATCATCAAACTCCCATAACTTAAATGTATGCTTGTCCTCAAGCAAAGAGTTAAAAATTTTAAGGAAAGAGATATAGTTCAAAGAGGCACAAGATGGATACATACCAACTAACACCACCCCCCTCTGAATCACTCGAATTCCCAGTTAACATTACATATTTTTAGCTAATTTAAATTCCCTTTTAAGATCACTGAAACTTGAGCCTAAGTGCAGCCTCATGGCTGCAAAACCAAATGGCACCTGCCCCACAGTCGCTCCTTTAGACCTAGAATCTCCGAATTATAGTTGGAATGACGATGATTTACTCACACAGAGTCATGGGTTACTAACCCCTCTTCTTTTCTTCTTTTCATTTTTTCAGTCATTCATTTTTTTTCTTCTACATATATCATTCCATTTGACATTTTAGGGAGTAAAAGTAAAAAGATAGTTCCCCTTAGCATATCCTCACTTTTCTTCCTAGAATACTAGGTTCGGATGCTAGGAGTGCTCAAGAGGAGCATACTCTTGTCTCTTTCACATGAAAGGTCAGAGGAGTAGTTTATTGAGGTTAGAGAAGCAAGGGCCCCACAACATTGTCCCACCATTTCTTCCTAGAATACTCTGATAGAGTGCCCAGGGTCTCACTGAGTCACACATTCTTGACTTAAGTATGAAGTCAGTATAGTGACTCTTGACTTAAGGATGTGAAGTCAGTGGAGCGGTTATTAAAGAAAATAAAACTTTTCCTAGGCAAAGCATAATGATACATGTAGATTAAGCACTCATACTGAGATTTTCTCTTTTTTTTTTTCCTTTTTTCTATTGAAAGTAAACCAATCATATGAGTAGGGATTCCAAGGCTTAAAGGGTGGTTGTGAAAAAGCATCAAGAGATTGCTAAAGGTTTTGTCCTACTTGGGGTATTTGTGTTTCAGATTTCTTTCTTCAAGGGTAATCAAGGGAAACTCAAGACTTAGGCTAGGAGTGTGATTTTTTTATACATACCCATAATGTTCTTAACTGTAGGCTAAGTACAAATAGAAGTCAGGAAAAAATTTATACCAAAGTTGCAACATGATCATGTAGAAGGGAATAATATTAAAGATGCATACATGCTGTAAAAAAAAATATGTTCCAAAAACTAGACCAACTAAACTATACACAGAAGAAAGTAGGCATGACAAAATTAAATTGAAATTTTAAGCATATAAGCCATACCATTGGCTCCCCCAAACTTAAATTCAACATTATCCACAGTGTTGATTTAAGTATGGGAGAGGTTGAAGTTCTTAGTTGTGTGGGGGTGGGTGGTTGGGGGAAACTTTATGAGTTGTATCATTATCAGAGATTGTTGTTCATTCAGCTGAGGGTAGGTCATCTTCAGTTGAGGGAAATTAAAGGTGCGATGCTTGATTACTAGAACACAAAGCAAATGAAAAGAAAAAAATTATTAGATTGGTTACCTCCCAATAAGCACCATTGTTTATAGTCCTAGACTAGACTTGGTATCTCTTCATTCATTTCTATCTATTAGGTGGCAGCAGCTCCAAGTCTTTGAGTTTGTGAGGATAGGAAACTAGGCATAATTGACTTAACACTAGCTTGGCAGCAACTAGCTTCAGGAGGATTTGTTATTGTGTCATTTTGGGCTTTCATAAGCTTGTTGTCCCTCCTGAGTGAAGAGAGAAGGGGCTTTATCTCTATCTAGGGGGAACTAATGATTGCTTTAGAGGAAACATTTGTTATCTTTTGGAGGACCTCATTGGTTGAGGAGATTGGTCCAGGGGGAAAACTGATATTTTCATCTTCACACCCTGACAATTGACTGCTGCAAAATGGTGATTCTTGATAGTTGCATGATTCAAGACCCTCATATTGCCCATCTTCTGGAGATTCAAGTTTATACCTCTTGAATTGCTTCCTCTAATATTTCATCAACTTCAAAAAGACTATCGTGTGAAGGAGCCTTCATGGCTTGAGCCAAATTAAACTCGATATTGTCTTCTCCCAACTGAATAGATAGTTTTACAGTTCTTACATCAATGACTGCCCCAATTGTTGCTAAGAATGGTCTGCCCAATATTAGCTGTGTGTTTATGTCTTCTTCCATGTTAAGCACCACAAAATCCATCAAGATATAGAACTTCCCAACTATTCAAGTATGCCTAGGGGGTACTTTGTTGATCTGTCGTCTAGCTGTAGGGTTATGTTGGTCGGCTTCAAGTCTCCAACATTCAGCGACTTGCACAAAGATAGTGGTAACGAACTAACACTTGCCCCCATGTCACACAAACCTTATCTAGCAACTCTTGTAGCTGATTCTTCAACTCATGTATCTCATTCAGCTACTTGCACAAAGATAATGGTATCAAACAAACACTTGCCCAGGTCACACAGACCTTATCTAGCATTTCTTGTAATTGATTCTTCAACTCATGCATCTCAGTCATTGTCATTCTATATGGTGCTATTGAGATTGATCTCCACTCCTGGTAGCAACTCGATTGTGAAATCAATCTCCTTATGAGGTGGTACTCCTGGCAATTCCTCGGGAAACCAATCTATGAATTCCTTCACAACATCCACATACTCTGGTCCTATCGATTGTTGATTGTTTGTTGTAACAACACTTGCTAAGAAATCTCTATATCCTTTTCTTAACCTCTTGGTGACTTTCATGGCCGACACAAGTAAATTACTCACACCCGATGTGATTCCTTGGATAAGTACATGGAATTCCTTAGATGCTCCTACCAATATCTTATTTTCCCTACACATGACATAGGCATCATGGTTTCATAACCAATCCATGCCTAGAATTACTTCATAGTCGGTCATGAGTAAGACTACTAAATCAATGACAAGATTTAACCCTTCAACCACAATAGCTACATTTGGCATTACCTCCCTAGTTAACATGCTTATCATAGGAGTCGTTACCTCTAAGATACATTACATCATACTAGGTTTCATTTCAAGCATTTTAAAGAAAGTGGTAGACACAAAAGCATGAGTAGCTCAATCAAAAGGGACTTTTGCATAGTGCCATGCGATAAGAAGCATACCTTGGACCACTTCATTGGATTGAAGGGCCTCCTCGACATGTCTATTGTAAGCCCTTCTCATAGTCATTTTTTATGGGTAATATTTCTTGCCTTTCCCTTGTCCTTGAAATCAGGCCTCCTTTCTGGGCAATCCTTCACATAACGTCCTTCCTTGCCACATTGGAATCACATACCCATCATCAAATGATATTCCCCACCCTAAACCTTCCACATTGCTTGCGAACACCTTTATTTGCTTAAGGTTCTTTTTTCTTGTAAGGTGGTTTGTTGTAAGGCTTCTTGGTCTTTCCTTGCTCTTTAGGTCTCTTAGTAGCCTTTTCTTTGGAAGCTTGATCTCTATCATTGAAGCCTCTCTCCAAGTCGGTGGCCAACTCCATGAGTACATTCATGGTCTCACAATGCCCACTGATCACTTTAGTACTCAATCTAGACTTATGTCCATTGATAAACCTCTTGAGCCTTGTTTTTTTTTTTTTTGTCTTTTGGAGGTTGATATACTTCTCTGAGGTATTTGATCATGTATTGATCCACTATCATGTCCCCTTGTTGAAGGTATAAGAATTCATTCCTCTTTTGGTCCTTTATCTATGTGGGAAAGTATATATTCTCAAATACTTCCACGAAGAGATCCCACAAAATGAACTCCTCATCATTGAACTTTGTCCTTAATGTGGACTTCCACCAATTCTTGGCCTCACCAAACAAACGTTGGGTGGCGAAGATCACCTTCCTTTCAAAATATTAGCATTTTCCTAAATAACTAAAATTATCTTCTATTAAAAAAGTAATCTCACAATCTTATGAGGGCACACGATATAACGATAATATATATTTATACACACATACATCTATATTGCAAAAAAAAATTTAATTAGTATTATGAAATTTAATCCTTATATATATGTATAGAGTGATATTTTGATAAAAAAAAACATTAGCATCTAATATTTATTTTCAAACTAATAAGAATTATTGTATGTATGTATGTATGTATGTATGTATGTATGTATGTATGTATGTATGTATAAGAAGATGTAAATTTTGTAAGGAGTCTTAAATAAAAGAATGAAAGCATAAAACATACCTTAAAGAGTCTTAACTCAATTAAATTAAGAAAATTTGACATGGTAAATAACTATGAGAAGTTGATATTTCTACATGGTCATTTCTCATTAAGCCATATAAATAGTCATTTTAAATTAAATAATTATGTTATTGATTAGCATATCTTTTTATTCTAACATTTTCTTGTGAAATTAACAACTTATATTGTATATATAAGAAGAAATAGAAATGCCATGTGGTGATCTCCATATCCATGTATTACCATTTTAAAATTATTTTATATATGATAAATATTTTGTAGATTCATGTAATATAATAATAAGATAAATATGTATATATATTTCATTTTTTTAGTACGACATTTTAGTTAACTATATGAA
>LTAE01004174.1:0-33674 GCA_001647135.1 Pontederia paniculata | reverse complement strand
TATATATATATATATATATAAATTTTTATAACCATATTAAAATATATAAAAGGATAAAATTTAATATCTCATTAAAAGGGTATCAATCTAATTATTATGAAAGAATGTAACATCAATTATATTAGTAATATAAAAGAAAAAAAATAGGATAACATATATATATAAAAGTAATTAAAATTAATGGTAAACAATGTAATATAAAGTAAATAGTTTAATACCTGAGATCAAGAGAAGCAAGAAAAAATTAAAAGAAGTGAGATGGACTAATTTAATGATAGAAAAAGAATAAAAAAAATGTTATTTATAGAGGTTGAAATTTAATATTGATTAGGAGTAGATTTATTAGATTGATTGGGCTTTGAAGTGGGCTTTTGGAGAAAAAATAGGTGTAGAAATAGGGATCGAACTGGCGACCTTTCATTGCATTGAGGAGTTATATAACCAACTGCACAACCAAGTCGTTTGTATACTCTATATATTCTGGAAATATTTGAGTGCCTGCACGTGCAGGCATAGGCAAGCATATGCCTCCGCCTTTGGCGACCCTAGCGTCATGCGGAGTCTGGTTAGTACACACAAAGGTCATATGTCGAACTCGAGCTTGGGTGGGGCTAGTATGCCCAAAGGTTATGATCAGCTTGGGCTCAAACGGTGTAGGGCCTATGATCTAACTCGAGTTTCATCATTATTTCAATTGAGATAATTAAAAATATATATTTAAATTCAATATGACAAGATATTTATATATCATTACTTTATATTTTAGGAATTCTATATTTTTATTAATTTTATATTTTACTCTTCCTATCGGCTTAAGCTTTTAGGATTGTTAGTAGCACATCTAATTTAACATATAACTTATATATTAGTAGATGATTTTGTAGAATAATCCAAATTTTTTTTATTTGGTTTGTAGTTTTATGAAACATTGTCATAATTAGTATCACAAGATTGTAGCGTGAGTTGATAATTTCATATGAATGACGCTTCAATGAATATATCAATACTATCAACATACGAAGCATAAAGCATTTTAGTGCCACATGGTACTTGATATAGATTATTGATAATGAACGATGAGGGAGATAACAAATTGTAGCATTTAAAATAAATAGTGATCAGGAATCTATGGTCAATATAGCGAGTCTTGAAGAATATTCGTCGGTAAAAGAAGTATCAGGTTCAATTTTAATAGTGAGACTTGGGATTGTCTTGTGCCATTTGTAATTTTGTTTTCATTTACTAATTATATTGACATGTTTTTTAATAAATAATCCAATTGTAAACAATTATTTACTGGATGTATTTAATGAATATGTAAAATATGTGAGGTGAGTTATATTCTTTTTGGATTGTTCCATAGCACTAAAATATGTCGTTTTAGAATCGGACAACTGACGATGGATAAGACTCACAGTTAGAATTTTTTATATCCAAATAATTTGAACTCGAAAACTCCTTATCACTCCACCCCAATTTCGTTGATCGAGCTATGATTTTTGATAAGACATAATCATCTCTTTTCATTTGTTACTTTGTCTTACTAGTTTTCAAGCGTAATATCAAGAAAAAAAGGATAATAATCCAAGATAAAAAAAAATAACACGGAACATGTTTCACATATTTCTTTCACGATCCTTTGCTGTAAACAGATAATTATTAATTTCTAAAACTATTTGACGGAATATGTACATCCTTATGTAGATAGATAGTATAAAGAATATAACATTGCAGTTCGGATATTTTCTATTTATCTGATAAATATATATTTAATAAATATAATATTCATGTGAGATCAGAATATGAGATAGATAAAATGAGAATAACAGGATTATTTTCAAAGAAAAAAGAAAAACATTCAAATAAATAAGTTATGATACAAGTACTATCATATACTAATTTTTTTATTAATGACGTGTCGATTCTCAATAGGTCTATCAAAATTGAAATTTCACTTCAACATAAGAATATATATTAATAATTTATTTATTTTATTTTGTGGCTATTTAGTTGATATTTTACTTTTTGTTTCAATTAAAAAATAGGCTCACGAGCTTAATACAAGGAAAAAGGTACATAAATTTATAAAATAAAGGAGTATATCAGTATCTTAATTAAGGGTGAATTATTAGTCACTAATTTAAAACATCTTTTAGAAGGTAAAGACAATTTTCTAGTTATCAAAATTTTGGGATGAGTTAATCATGCTTTCGTTAAATAATGGTGGAAGTTAAAAGGAAATCACTACATACAAATCAATCCTTGATAAATTGTTACCTTTTAAATTTAAGATTCATGATTATTCTACGATGTCATTATATTAAAGATTATAATGCTCTTTAAACACCAACGTATAGACCCTGTTTGGGCGCCTCATTTTTATTCCGAGAACAAATAAAAATATTCTTCAAAACATTTTACTCTTGCCTTAATGCTTGGATCATCGTTTGGCTACAAACTAATATTCTACTTTTTTTATTCCTCTGTCGTTTGGATGAAACTTGAGAATATCAAAGGATCAAGTTGGATATTTTTTGAAAATGACACTTTTGCCCATGGCTGAAACTCTATTTCTTCTCCTTTGCTCATTTCTTTTTGCTCTTTCCCCATTTTCTCCTTCCTTTCCGTGTCATCATGATTTGCTGTTGGATTTTCAATGGTTCTGCTGTTGGATTTTCAGTGGTTCTAATTTTGGCATTTGCATCGTCTTCTTTCTAATCGTGTGAGGTAAGTGTCACTCTCTTTAATAGTGATTTCTGATGCATTGTGTCTGTTGTTTATTTTGTGGTCAATTTTTTTTTCATCGATTGTTGTCTTCGTCTGTTTTTGCTCTTTGAGCTTAAACTATGCTATGACATTCTCAAGTTGGTCATAGAATCGAGAGTTCTGAAGATCTTTGTTATCAAATTTCAAAAGGCGATGAAAAACGAATAGAACAACAAAGAGAATAGAAGAAAGAAAAAAAAAGACAAATGTTTGTCTTTAACATTTGTTTCTTTCTCCTTATTTTCTAATCTGTTGGTCCATTTTGGCCATTCAACCGATTTCCTTTGTTCTTTTTTTACAATCTAGAGTTACTTATCAAGATTTTTGTTTAAAAATTTTTCTCTTGTTTCTATCTATTTTGATTCTTTGTAAACGCTCATTTTGCATTTTATATTGTAAACAAGTAACTTTTTGTTGTCCTAATTAACCTGATATCACATGCTTATATGATATTATTAATTACTTTTTGTCAATTATTATAGGTCACATTTTTTGTTTTTTGCAACATTTTACTGAATATTTTTCCTCTTGTATCTTTTTTATCATTTCCGAGTTCAAATTTATAACAAAACTTATATATCAAACTTATGATGGGTTTAAAATCTGTTAAGCAAATTGGGTGGTGTATATAGAAATTATTACTTCTAATATACACATTGTACCCTGATAATTATAATTTTATCTGAAAGTAGAAGTTTAACGTATTTTAATTTCAGAATTTATTCTACTATTAATAATTTCCATAAATTCTAACAATTACATTCATTTGGTTGTTGCTTTTTTTCTGGCTTCTTGATACATATTTGTTTTAAATTTTATGTCTTCCTCCATGAGGCTCGTTTTCACTTAATTCCAGTTAAGTTCGACAACTTACTTAACATATAATAATATTCAATGTAAATATCATAATTTTATCGTGTCTATGTCAATTATCGCATAATTATCAATTCAGACTCGTAATTTTTCAAGACAACAAGATAGGTGTTCATTGTTTTACCTAAACTACCTTTGTTTTGCATAATCTTGGGTTCAATAGAAACTATGCTTCCAATGAATTACCCGTGATTAACTTCATAAGTTTTTTTATGAATTAAAACTTATTCATATCCTGTTTAAATTGATGCTACCAATATGGACAAATTTTCAATATCTTTTATCATATTTTTTTCAACTCATAATTGGAAATTATTATTGATTTTGTCTTCTAACCAATTGTTGAATAAAGAAATAAAATGATAATTCATTCTTTACTATGAATATGATTATTGTTTCTAACTACAATTAATTAGACTTAAAAAAATAGTGTCTTTACATAATAGCATTTTTTTCAAATATCTATTGTTAGCAATATGTGAAACATTGCCTCGTGATTAAATCTTACAATAATTTTTTGAAAAAAATTATTAAGTTGTTGATATAACATATTATTGCAATATGACTCTTCTTTAATCAATTTATACTTATTCACATGATATTTTCTTCAAAGATGTCAGCATATTCAAGTATAAACAATCCTCAATTATGACGTGCGGTGAAATATGTTTATTGAAAACATCTTGGACAAACAATAATCCAGGATGACGTTTTTGGGGTTGTCCAAATTTTCAGGTATTTAAGTTTGTTTTATTATATAGTTATTAAACTATGCAATTCACTCATTTTCTTTCCTTAAACAAATTAATATTATGATTTCTTCCATCTCAGGTTGGGAATCCAGTTGGAGTTTGTGGCTTTTTTCAATGGTGTGATCCCCCTCCTCCAGAAGACCGTAATAGGATAGTTTTAGCAGGATCACTTAAGAAAGTTAATAAAAAAAGAAGCAATAATTAGGCGACATAATTGGGAGAAGCTATTCTATTTTCTTTTTGGAATGATTGTGTCTTTTGTAATAGTGAACTTCTTGTAAGTTCAGAATTATTATTATCGTGAAGGTTACTAATTTATCGTCAATGTTATATTTTGTAATAGTTAACTTTCTAAGTTCAAGATTATTGTGAATGTTACTAATTTATGTTCATGAAGGAATGTAGAACTAAGTTAAATATGCCATGTATACTATCATTGTGACAAGGATGATGCTTATACGTAGATTATGCTTTTTATTTAAGGTGATGTTCAATATTTTTTTTTCGAGAAAAGGAAGCGAATTCTTCATGCATTTGTAATTGATACATATTGATTATTATATGGGAACCATTCATCTAACTGATTTAAGACTCCATATGCATCTTGTGCTTTAAAAAAAGAACCTAATGTACGTGAAAGTTCAATAATCCTTCATCTGTAAAACTAAGTTTCACCCAATTTAGAACATTATAAAATTGATCCTCTTATTTATATTCTTGATCTTGAGTCAACTATCGTCTTCTCATTCTTGCACTAAATGATGTTCCTCACTCATTCTCTTCAATAAGCTTTTTGCTTATGCCCTTATTGTTGTTAGTACTCCTCACTCTCTCTTGATGCAGTCCAATGCGTAAAATCAGATAAAGCTGATGTCAAGAGATTAGGATGAATGGATCTTACCTCTAATTAAAGGAATCAGAAATAGGTAAAAAAGATATAGGGAAAAGAGAAAGAAAGACTTTATGACGGTTGATGGAAGAAATATTTTGAAAATGATTTCATGACCTAGAGTTTATATAGACGTGTCTAGAATTTCATATAGTTTTAAAAAAATGAATTCAAACTTCTAAATCAATTAAATTTAAAACCTTATATTATTAGGTGCAATATGATTCATGTCCAAATTCAACATGATATGTATTTGAATTTAAGTTAAGTGTTACAAGTCTAAGGAGAGGGTTGCTCCTCATTTACTTTGCATCCTTCGACAATAATCAATGGGTTAAGATTGCTATGTTGGGGGGGTGGGGGGTGGGTGGGGGTGGGCGGGACAATCCCTTCTCCTTAATTTCTTCTCCCACTATGAGAATGAAATTTCTCCTTCCTCTTTTTTTTTTTCTCAATGACTATTAAAAGGGTCTCTACTTTCCTTTTTACAAATATAAAAATGATAATAATCTTTTACTAACCAACTAAAAAAATGTTCTTTCTCATAAATTATTAAAAATATTATATTCCTCAAAACAAATACATTCTTGAAATACATAAAAGGATGACAAATATATTAAGCAATATGTACCACATAAAAAGTGTGAAGGAAGTTGTTCCGCACAAGATTGATTATCATGTATACATATTCTATTCTAATTAATGGCAAACATTATGAAAAGATTGACACTACAATCACAAGTGACGGAAGAAGTAATCACAAAAGGCCAATGATAATAATGGCATCTCCATTTTTTTTATCCCATCTTATCTTAATGACATTTACAATTATTGCATCTTATTTGAACAACAATTTCACTTGATTAGAACATTCATAATACAAACTTAACAACAATTACATCTTACTTCAATAGCAAGTGATATAAATGGTGTTACCTTGATTCAACTCTCCTTCAATGAGGATGCTATGGGCTCCAGAGACTCATCATTAATGTTGTGGCAAATATGAACAAACATTTTTTTTTCAAAACTATATCAATTTTTTAGGTAGTTTTTCAATATTTAAGCTCAATCATTTATTTCCAAAAAATTTCACATATAAACTTTATTTTGTTGATTCAAAGGGAAGACGGAACAAAGAATATACGAGTGGATCATAAACATAAACATAAATATAAACATAATAAAAAATATAAATAGAAAAGGGGCAGAATAAAAGAAGAATACATTGATTGTTGAACAGAAACATAAACAGAAAACAAAGGGAAAAAGATAGAAATGCAACTATGATAGAACTCTGTAACCAGAAGCATAAAAGAAAGGGGGAAAGAAGAAAACTATTGATGCATATTTTTATGAAAAAATAGAAATCTAGAAGGGGAAAAATGGAAAAAGTTGAGAGCAGAGAAAAATAGAAAAAATATCACCTTTCAGATGCATTCAACGAAAAAAAAAACAGAAATCTAAATGAAGAAAAATGGAGAGATTGAATTGTATTCAAATGTGCAAGAGAAGATGAGTTAGATTACAAGAAATCACATTTATTGCGTCTAAAAGAGAGCTTTCGCGAGAGAAATAGGGCAAACTAGAAATCACCTTTAAGAGAAACAGAAATCACCTTTGAGATGCATTTTATGGAAAAAAATAGAAATCTAAAGGGAGAAAACTGGAGAGATTGGACTGTATTCAAATGTACAAGAAAAGAGGAGTTAGATTACAAGAAATCACACATGTTGCTTTTGAAAGAGAGCTTATGCTAGAGAAATAGGGCAAACCAGCACACAATGGAGAAGATGAGTTTTTCTGTTGTCACGATTAATTTTTAGCTAGGAGAGAGAAACTTTTATTAAAAAGAATCACGATACCCCTTCTCTTTTTTTTTGCCCACGTGTGAGAACAAATTGTTCGTGCCTGAGCCACGAACAAAAATATTCCCAGTTCACTCTTGTTCGCGGAACAATTTGAAGTGGAAAAAAAGAGCCGTTTGACTCTTGAAGTCGGATTAAGAGCTTGTTCTGCCCATTGTTTCTTTACCAAACAGGGCCATAGTAGGAAAGTGTTCATAAAAAATGAAGGCCATAAGGTGACATCTCAAAAAAAAATCTCGGATCTTTCTTGGATACCGAGTTTCATTGCACAAGATTTTAATATAATTGAGCGAGTCCAAACGGAGACCCAAGTTCTATAAAAAGCACTTGCAAAACAAAGATTATATCGAATGATCTAATTAGATGGCATCATCCCTCCAGTCCAATTAATTTTTTTGGATTAAGGGGAAAATATTATTATTACATTTCAAGATTTTCACTTGATTTTTCCTGTTTATAGGAAAATTAAAAAAATGACTAATAAGAGGTTGATGAGCATGATACACTTTTCTTGTCACGTGCATATGAAATAGTTTGACATTTTTTTCTTTTACATCTTTCATTACTATAGTTTAAAAATTATTGATAATATTTTAAAAATAAATTTACAATATATGATATCCGATAAAAACAATTATATTATGAAAATTAATAATGTTAATTTTTTTAAAGAATGAAAAAAATATCAAATAATTATTGTTAATAAGTTTAATAATATTATCAACGATCATTTATGGCCTGTTTAGTTTGAAATAAAAAGCGAACAAAGGAGAAGAAAATTAAGATTAATAATTTAATATTATTTAATTGTATTTTTAATATAGAAGAAGAGAAGAGAATGTCTCTTTCATTTACCTTTATTTTTCTTTAAAAATTATTTTTCTTTCAACCTCAATTTTAAATGCAAAATGAAAAAAAAAATATTTAAAACATATTTTAAGTTTTAACTATATGTAGTTAAATATATAAACATATATTATTCGTTCAATAAAAGTAATTTATTTTCATTCATTTTAATTATATAACATACAGACAAGATTAATTCTTTTATCTCTAGTTTTCATTATTTTTTCTTAATTTTCCCTTCATTATATTTTGAATCAAAATATTCTTAAAATATAGATAATAAAATATGTTAAAGAAAGAAAAGAAATGTTAAACTTGACATGACATGAGAAATGTTAATCAGGTATAAAATAAGTTGTGTCATGAGCTAAGAGATCGAAAACTAGTAGTCTCCGAGTTCAAGAATCTCTGATTTGATCAAAGTATAATTGATTTATCGTTTGTGTCCTAACACCGAATTAATCATGTACTAATAATATTGGACATTGATGAATCTTTACTCGAATAATAATAATAATAATAATAATAATAATAATAATAATAATAATAATAATAATAATTTTTATGGAATGCGATATGCCTACATGTGTCTTCTCCTCTTCTTTGATTTCTTATCGCCATCGTGGCGCCACATAGCACCAATCACAAGCAAGAACAACGGTGAAGGCCCCGTGGCTCTTTTTTTAACCCTCTCTCTCCATCGCTTCGCTCGCCCTTCGATCTCGTCTTCCCCCGTCACTAATACCAGGATTCCTCACCCCCCGCTTCCATTCTCTTTGCAGGGCGCTCACGAGGTCCTCCAGCACCGTCGAGGAGGCGAGCCAACGATATCGAAAGAGGTCAGTCGTAGTTCGATTGTGGCTTTATATCATTTCGCCTTCTTACTGTTCGACAAAATGCTCAGAAGAAGTATGGCTAATTGTAATCTTGCTTTCTCCCGGCCACCTGCCATGTTTCATCCCGATTTCAGTAAAATAATGGAGGGGATTCCAGTTCTAGTTTTGGATACCGGGTTGTGTTTGTCATCTAAGAGGATACATAAACCATAAGGGAAACTAAGTAGAAATCTGTGCATAGATTAAGAAATTTAGTGATGTTTTTTCCTCTATTTGTGCAGCGCTAATTATCTTCGACTGGTCGACGGGAAAGTACATGTGAACTATGTAGAAAATGAACATTTGTCGGAAAAAAATGATTTATAGATTTTGCTTAGCTGATGAAGCATTCCAATGCTGTGTACGATTTACTGTTTGAGAGAACGCTTTAATCTGCTATACTTCCTTTTTTTTTCCTTCTTGTGCATTTTGTGTCCGTAATGGATAAGTTGGTAATTTTGTCAGACTGAATATTATATACACCTAAAAAAGGGGCAACAATTATGAGAAGAAATTTTGAAATCTTTTTGTAGACATGCTTAATTGCTTATGCTTTCTTGTACAAGTAATAGCTTTGTTTTAAGTTGTTTTATTGAACTGTTTCAGTTTGGTGATTGCATAGCGCAAATATATCACAAAATTAATGAGCAAGAATATTCTTTCTTAATTCTTTTCTCCTTCCTCTTCTTTTTCCAGTGCGATAGCCGAGAACAGATGGCAACTTCTTGCCTCACTGTGAAACCAAATTTGACCAAAGAAATAGTCGGACGACGTTTTACTTATTCATCTGGTCTTCCTCCACTTAGTATAGCCTGTAGATCAGCCTGTATTTCTGCCTCGAAGAATCTAAAGCAGCTTGAAGGGAGAAGAGGGTTTCTTAAGCTGCTTCTAGGAAATGTTGGATTGGGCTTACCTGCTTTTATGGGTGCGAGGAAAGCTTATGCTGATGAACAAGATGGTTCTTCATCAAGAATGTCATACTCACGGTTCTTGGAGTATTTGGACAAGGATAGGGTGACAAGAGTGGATTTGTTCGAGAACGGAACCATAGCAATCGTCGAGGCTGTTTCTCCTGATAACAGGGTCCAGAGAGTCCGTGTGCAACTTCCTGGGTTGAGTCAAGAGCTTCTTCAGAAACTGAGGGAGAAGAACATTGATTTTGCTGCCCATAATGCTCAGGAGGATTCTGGGTCTCTTTTATTCAATTTGATTGGAAACTTGGCATTCCCACTTATCCTTATTGGAGGTCTGTTTCTTTTGTCAAGGCAGTCATCTGGTGGTGGACCAGGTGGACCTGGCGGACCTGGTTTTCCCCTTAATTTTGGTCAGTCTAAAGCCAAGTTTCAGATGGAACCCAATACGGGGGTCACATTTGATGATGTTGCTGGAGTTGATGAAGCAAAGCAAGACTTCATGGAAGTAGTGGAGTTTTTGAAGAAACCAGAAAGGTTTACTGCAGTGGGTGCTCGAATTCCTAAAGGTGTTCTCCTTGTTGGTCCTCCAGGGACTGGAAAGACTCTTCTTGCTAAAGCTATTGCAGGTGAGGCTGGAGTCCCATTTTTCTCTATTTCGGGATCAGAATTTGTTGAGATGTTTGTTGGTGTCGGTGCTTCACGAGTCCGTGATCTTTTCAAAAAGGCAAAAGAGAATGCACCTTGTATTGTTTTTGTTGACGAAATTGATGCTGTTGGGAGACAAAGAGGAACAGGCATTGGGGGAGGAAATGATGAAAGAGAACAGACTCTAAATCAACTTTTGACCGAGATGGATGGTTTTGAGGGTAATACTGGTATAATTGTAATTGCAGCCACCAATCGTGCAGATATATTGGATTCTGCTCTTCTTAGGCCTGGACGTTTTGACAGACAGGTTAGTGTGCAGTATCTTTTCTTAACACATGCCATTTGGTTCCATGCAACTTGAAATTAAACCCTACAAAAAACTTGAAAATGAAACCATTAACTAAAGATGCTTGGATTAAACACCATTAATCGTATGAATGGTTATACACGAAGTTATTTTTTATTTAAAGTTCTTTATGTAACATTTTTTCTGTTTGTAGGTAACTGTAGATGTTCCGGATGTACGAGGACGGACAGACATTCTGAAAGTGCATGCTGGCAATAAAAAATTTGATGCTGATGTTTCACTTGATGTTATAGCTATGCGAACTCCTGGATTTAGTGGAGCTGACCTTGCAAACCTTTTGAATGAGGCAGCCATTCTGGCTGGGCGTCGAGGGAAGACAGCAATTTCATCAAAAGAGATAGATGATTCTATTGACAGAATTGTTGCTGGAATGGAAGGAACAGTGATGACTGATGGTAAAAGCAAAAGTCTGGTAGCATATCATGAAGTTGGACATGCCATTTGCGGGTAAGAGTTGTTTAATTGTCACTATGGAAATATTTTAATGTTGAAAATTGGAAATGATTTTAGTAATAAAATGATTGGGAATTATAGAACTTTCTAAGAACAAAAAGAATGCAATAGATTCATTATTTTCTCACTAATCATAGATCCACAGTTGCACTTCAATTAAGATGTTAATACCAACAAAAATCCCTGTGGAAAAACCATTATCTCTAGAAGAAGTTGAAGATCCATCTTCTATAATGGGTTGATATTCTGATGATTTTTAATAATTTCTACTCAAATAATAGAAGCCATGTTATCCTAATTCATTATGCTTGACATGGCTGCAAAATCTTTTCTATACAAACCTTCAATATGGTCGAATATTAGTTATGAAGACTAATTTTCCCTTTCTCTCGGGCAATTCAAATTATTCGTTTTAAGTTTTTAGCTACTTATTTGTTATCTTAATTCATTATGCTAACCAATCTTCATATCTTGCAGAACATTAACTCCAGGGCATGATCCTGTCCAAAAGGTTACCTTGGTTCCACGTGGCCAAGCACGTGGACTGACTTGGTTCATCCCCATGGATGATCCGACTCTGATCTCAAAGCAACAACTTTTTGCAAGGATTGTCGGTGGTCTTGGTGGAAGGGCTGCTGAGGAGATAATTTTTGGGGAACCTGAGGTGACAACTGGTGCTGCTGGTGACTTGCAACAGATCACTGGCTTGGCCAAGCAGGTAATTTCTTTCCTGTAGACGTAATTGAACTTTTGATGCTACAAAGGATGCAAATCCTAGCAAGAGAAAGAAGACTATTAACTTACTAGGGCATCAAGAAGTGATCTTATTTACTATTTCATAGATTACCTGAGAGATACATGAATCAATTTCGAGAGACAACATAGAGGTAGATGATATCTGATATGCCATGGACACGAGCTAAATATAAATGAATGGAAATGTATATGTTTTTTTTTCTTCAGAGAATTATGGTTTAGCAATTATTGTTAGATGGTTCATGTTATTCTTTTCCCTCCTCAAGATGATATTGTGTTTTGTTAAACTACTGTCTCTCTGTTCCCAGATGGTTACCACTTTTGGCATGTCAGAGATCGGTCCATGGTCCCTTATGGACTCTTCAGCACAAAGTGCCGATGTCATCATGAGAATGATGGCTAGAAACTCGATGTCAGAGAAACTTGCAGAGGACATTGATGCCGCTGTTAAGCAGATCTCGGATGATGCCTATGAAATTGCAAAAAGCCATATTGCAAACAATCGAGAAGCCATTGATAAGATCGTGGAGGTGTTGTTGGAGAAGGAATCAATGACCGGGGAGGAGTTCAGAGCAATTCTGTCAGAGTTTGTTGAAATTCCTGTTGAGAATAGGGTTCCTTCATCCACTCAAGCAGCTGTCCCAGCTTAGGCTGCTAAGAATGACGCATTGAAGATTGTGAAAGCTCCATGTTGTTAAAAATTTACTTTGGCTTTTCCAGTTGCTGAAAGGGCTCATGTTGTGTACCATATTTATATTATTGATCTGTATAATGCATACGGGCCATAACAATTGTAATTAAGCTATTTTAGTCTTGAACAATAAATAGTAGAGGATCTTTTTTTTTCTTTTAGATCTTGAACACATTTTTCTAACATGGTATAATGTAACCTATCGATAGCACAACCCAAAAGGTGATGTTTTTTATGCCTTTAAGATATCATTCTTAACAGGGCAGCATACATATCCTTCTATACACTCGGTCACAGTTCTTGGAAAATTCCATTTCAAGATAGAGCCGGTATGATAACTTGTTTTCAATTGTAATTGTTATTGCCTCTACGAGCCGAGTCAACCTTTTAATATGGAGAACGGTTTATGAATTTATAACTCGGATTCACTTGATCGCTGCTTGATTAGGAGTTTATTTGACTTAGCTGATTATAAAACATGTTCACACATTTGGCACAAGAAAAATGTTAGACACACTAATTGGTAAAAGGGGCCGCTCAAATTGATTTCAAATAAAGAATATGTTCATCATTAAATCAAAATTTAATCAAGTGTAAAATTGATAAGAAAGAATTAGTAATTTATGTAAAAATTAACATTTTGTCTTGCACATGTCAATTAGTTTTCAAAGACTTAAATTAATTCAGGTGTAAGATTCGTGTGATCAAGTAGGAACCATATGTGCTCTAATTTCATACAAATCATGTGCGGATTAAAATTCAACCCGAGTATGATTTAAATGTGTAAGTTCGATGGTTTATTTAAGTATATTTTTTTAAATGATAAACCTCTTTTAGAGGATCAACATTCATCATTAGGTATTGATTCTATGGTGATCCAGATCCCGCATTCTTAATCCTGATTCGTTTGCACAAAAGTGTTGTTCTTTTTTAAATTTTTGTCGGGTTTAATAAACAAAGGTTGCTAAGTAATCTCTTACAAGCATTTTTCTCGATCATGTATGAGAAGCATTTGAACCCTAAGAATAGATTAATCATTCTACAAAACTTAATCCAAAATTAGTTTGTATGTATATGGTTAGAAGTACCTAGAGTAAAGATGTTCATATCAATCATTGCCTATGGAAGATGAGCAATTAGAGCCATCAGCCGTAGCCTAAAAAAGAAGAATCAAACAACCAATTAATTAACAGGAATTAGCTCGATTGGTAAACAAATTGAGCCAAAATTGATATGATGTTAGGAGAAAAGTTAAAAATTCCAATCGAATTAGTCTTATGATAATAATTTTATACACAACAAATAATCCAAAAGAATATCATAATATCAATCCTTAAAATTTTATTTTGGGTAGGACGAACTTTTCTCATTTGCCTCTTCAACACTTGTTGAACTTGAATAGTCGAAGTCCAATTCCAGAATAAACAGTATTATATCCTTTATTTATGATCAATGCCACTCTTAATACTAGTTCATTAGTAGGGTGGGTTCACCGTTCAACTGTGAAGTGTTCGATTTACTTCTTTTTTCCTTCTCGCAGATTTGCTCGGCTTTCTTCCTTTTATGATGAACGTGGGCCATCAAAACATGTGTCGTCTTCAGTGTTCAATTTAGATATCACTATATCTGGAAATCACAATGCCAATGCGCGTTAAAGATAACTAAATTTCAGTTTTGCACACAAAGAGAAAGATTAACATCTGATGATCGAAGTAATTATTGATTAATGAAGTTACACAACACTGCCAAACAGAGTTTATGAAGAAAAGAATGCGATCTGCGAACTCATTGATCCTCAAATGTTTTGAAAGTGTCGCATGTCTTCAGCTAATTTATACAATACCAGAACAATAAAAGAACCAAGGGATAAGAATGTCGTAGGAACAGATGATAAAAAAATCAGACATTTCTTTCATATTCACAATTATTTCTCCCAAAAATCTGGGTGAAAGATGCACCCACATGTGTAGATAAAATAGCAAGTTATGAACAGTATATAAACTCAAGCCTTTATTGTAGTCCTCTCACCAGCATCCCATAGAAGGAAGGGCATCCCATAGAAGGAAGGGGGTCTTACTGTCAGACATGGGCTATCGTTGATGCTGCTTCATCGAAGCACTGTACAATAACTTCAAAACTGCGTACTCTTGGCTTTTTAAGTTGTCTCCAAGTATTTCTCATCACCCTGTCCTTCTCAGTGGTTCAACAAAGCTGAAATCTGGCATCAATCAGTTTGGATCTGATGTTGTAAAACAATTAGTAGACTATCCACCACAGAAACCTTAGTGATCCAAGTTGAAAGATTCCTGCACATCTGAAGCAAAGTGATGAACTTGTCACAAGGCAGCATCCACAGCGGAAACAAAAATATGGCATTTGACACCAGTTTTATCACTTGAATCAAGGAGAAACATAGCGTGCGATAAAAAAAATCAAATATCTGTAAGTCTTTAATTTATTTAATCTTCTAATTTGAGAAGTTGAAAATTCAAGTCAACTTATTAATCTGCCAGGTAACAGGATCAGATCTCAGAGTAAGTGTGTTTGTTCCAAAGTTATTATCTCAGATTTTCTAAGTTTAATCCTCAGACTTTTACGAGTGACCAGCTTGATGTGATGCGAACATACAACAGTAACTCACATCCGAAACCTTCATTGTTTCTACCAGCTACCATAAAACTTGAAAACCAAATCCATTGGAATGCATCAGAAAAGCTTAATATCATTACCCTAAAAAAGCTTAATGTAATTCCTCTTTTTTGAAAGGGAGTTTATTATAGATATAAAAAGAGTACTACAGTTTATACATATAAAACATTAAATGGTTTTGCCCAAGCCCAGATATGGAATGAATAAGTTGCAGAACTAAGGGGCTGAAATTCCATATTAATTAATTTTTATAATTAATTATTGTTTGAGAGTAGAAGATATCATTAAGGGGTTGAACCATTGAAATTCCATAGTAGTTATCTTTTATGGAGAAAGTGCTTAATTAAATATTGTTTGATAATAAAAGATATCATAATTTATGAAGGTTGCAACCAATGAATCAGTCATCCTTTTTTATGGGGGAAAACGAATTTTGAAGACCAACAGTCATCCAGTTATTAATTCAATTCAGAATGTTAATTAAAAACATAGTTTGCGAATAAAAAATTAGCATTCTAAAGTACTCTTTTTCTGCACAATGCACTCTAAAATTTAACAGGTTCTCAAGGAGGCCTGACGTTTTAAGTTACAAATTTTCAAGAGTACAAAGTAATCATTTTGCTCCTTTAGATGGCAAATCGATGGCTGTTTAATATGTTAAACAAGTCATTTTTTTTAAGATTTTGAGAATTGTGACCTTTTCCACTTTGTTCTTCTTTCTTTCAATTCTCAAAAATAAAACTTTGTTCTTTGATTTGCACATGTCATCCACAAGCCCTCTTTCCCAAATTTATTAATAATCTCTTTCAGGTTTGTCCATTCTCATTCTCCAAAATTAAAATTCAAGTGCAATGAAATTAATTTCAGACTTCAATCTCATAGAGTTATCAAAGGCATTACATAATTAAAATTCAGTTACTTAACTGTTCACTAACTTAAGTTTTAGTCTTTCAGTCGAGTTTTAACATCAGAGAATACCACTAAACTTTTCTGCTCAGGAAAAATAATACATCCCAAGTTCTAAAAAATAGAGCAAAATTTATGGAGACAACAAATCAACAACGAAGTGTGTAAGATAATAAGAGGGCACAATACATTCATGGATGACGTGCTCTTAGACAAAGTCAATGATTGTGATGAGGCTGAAGACATACAAAAGGAAGCAAATCTAATAACCTTCAAAACATCTGCACTTACCTACCTATGTTGGAAGGCTTGCACCATCTTTACAAAGAAAAGAAGAAGACTTATTTAAATCCTTTTTAGAATGACTTTAATCAAATTTTAGCTCCCCAAAAAACAATTTTGGAATCTCGGAACACCTTCAGTTGTATTGAATGTAATGTTTCACTGATGCAATTACTCATTGTAACTTTTTATTTCCTTCTAGAAAGAGGAGAAAGAATATTGACCCAAAATAAAAAGAAAGAGGAGAAAAAATTGTCAAAACTTTCTCCAACTTTCTGAACTTATGCCTTGACAAACATAGACCCACATTTAAAGAAATGTAACTTCTATGCATATCTACATTTTTCCCTTTTTTTAGTTCATTCTCAAGTTACATAAACCCATATTTAAATCCATCTAGTTTCTACCAGAAAAAAGACAATGTAAATAAGATGATGAGAATCTCATTATATGAAAAGAAGTGGAGAGCATAACCAAACCACTTGGTGTCCCGGAATATATAGGACTGATACACATATGTAGACGGAGGAGGAAGAGTTATAAAAGAAATAACTGAGTTTATGCCACTCACTTGTACAAGAAAGTAGTTCCATCTTCGTCTTTCATATGAATGAACTCGTCTGCTGAAATAAAGGATAGAACACTTGTCAGTAACCACAACAACCCTTTATATCACATAAGATTATATTAAGTGTGCAGAATTTCGTATTTTACAGCATACTGAATAATTAAGAAAACACAGTGAATGCCATTATCAAGGACGGGAGTAGGAAGTATAAAATGAACAGTTAAAGAGCACACATATACATATATATATGTAATATCAGATGTAAATTTTAGTAGAATGAATTCCAGTGAAAAGTAATCTCTTTACATGACAGAAAACAATCTATTTTCTAACACGTACATTTGATGAATTGATCGGCTCATGTCTCATGTCAAGGCCTTATTTGAAGCTCCAGTTCTCAAGCCTGTTTCAAGCATGTTAATATGTCATATCCACCAAAGATAACCTGGTAATAGCCATGTAATTCGAACCCATGAATAAAAAGACCATGGGATCAAAATGCTGGAGGCAGTATCTTATTGTAGAAACCACCTACTCTTAAACATTATATAACCAGGAAATGGTGATTCAACTCTCCTCACTAGAGATAGCATCAGTTGATGTGTCAGGGAGTATGCCCCTTATTCTCATGTCATTTTGTAGATCCAAAACTTCATCAAAATTTCCCATCTTGCTATACTTGCTTATGAGACAATTATAAACTGCTTTATCAGGAATTATGTTATTATTTATCATCTCTGCCAGCATACTTCTTGCTTCTTGCACATGGCCACTGTTACATAAACCCCATATAATACATGTATATGCTTGAAGATCAAGCTCAAAGCCATTCTCGAACATTTTGCTCTTGAGAATGAAGGCTTTCTCAAGATTACCCCTCTTCAAGCAACCATCCATAAGAGATGTATATGCAACTTTATCTGGAGTCATGCCCTTCCCTTCCATCTCTTCAAATAGTTCTATGGCTTCTTCTAGGAGGCCATTTTTGCAAAGACCATCAATAAATGCTGTATAAACAACAACATTGGGCTGTAAACCTGATAATATCATTCTTTTGAAATGGTTCCTTGCTTCAGAAATCGAACCCTTTTTACACAATCCATCAATTAATGCACAATAGGTAATGATACTAGGATGCAAGCCCAAATCATGCATTTCATGAACCATCTCAAGAGCCTCTGAAGTTTTTCCTGCTTTAAATAAATTGTCCATGATAGTTGTATAGATAATACTATTAGGCTTTATGCCATTATCAGCCATTTTGGTAACAAAAATTTTAGCTTCATCTATCTTTCCATCATTACAAAGACCCCAGATAATGGTTCCATAAAGTGAGATATCAGGTTTGATGCCTTTTTCACTCATCTCATTTAGTAGATTCAGTGCCCTCTCCTTGTTCTTATTCATGAAATGACCATGAACGAGGGCGGTGTATATCAACTGATTGGGAACCACCCTGGCTCTAACCATAGCCCGGAAAACCTCCTCTGCCTCGACAACCTTCCCCTCTTTGCAGAGTCCATCCACCAAGGCTGTGTATGTTACTATGTTCAACTCAACTCCCTCCCTCACCATTTCATCAACCAACAGATGGGCATCCGTAAGATTTCCTGCCTTGCAATTTGCATCAATTAGAGAAGTATAAGTGAACTCGTTAGGTCTTATACCTCTGACTCTCATATCTACAAAGAACTTGAGTGCCTCAGGTATCATACCTTCCTTGCAGAAGGCATCAATAAATGTACTAAATGTGACCTCATTGGGCTTTAATTCTCTTCTCTTCATCTCATTAAGGTATCCGAACGCTTTGTGCAGACTACCAAATTTACAGTAACAGTTTATGAGGGCATTGTAGGTTATTACATCCGGCATACAGTCAGCTCTGATCATCTCCCGCAAAAGGTTTTCAGCTTTATCCAATTCCCCGCATTTCCCATGCCCATCGATGAGCGAATTATAAGTTACCACATCTGGAAAACAACCCATATCCTTCATCTTCTGAAACAATCTCCTAGCTGCATTCAAATCCCCCTCCTTGCAATAGAAATCGATCATAATGTTGAAGGTAAACACTGTGAGAGCCATATTCGAGGTGACAACATCATCAAAGAATCTTTTTGATTGCTCAAACCTCCCTGTATTCACAAGCAGCTGGAGCAAATAGTTGCAGGATCGCAACTTTGGCAGGACTCCATAATCCCTCAGCTTGTAAAAGCAACTGACAGCCTCCTCAAGCATTCCCAAATCTGTCAAGACCCCGAACAGGGAATCAAATACTCCATATCCGAGTTTTCCAAACCCTCCGGCGGTCGCTCGCAGTGTGTCAACGATGCCGTTAACGTCAGGTGTGGCCTGCGCGGACAAGACAAGATCTTTGAGAACCTGCTGCGACTGGAAGTACATGCGGCCGCGGAAGAGGACGTGAGCGGCGACGCAGTAGGACTCCACGGAGTGGCGGAAGCCCTGCTGCTTCCCGGCCCAGACGAAGAAGCGAAAGGCCGATGGAGGATCCTGCCGCAGCTGCCGAAGGAGTCTGGAGACGCTGTCGGGCGCCGAAGCGGAGGAGAAGAGGGAGACGAGGCGGGGGTCGTCCCAGTGGCCTTCGGCTACGAGCTTGGCGAAGGCTGAGAGGTCGTCAGCGCCGTCGAGGCGATGGCCGGCGGAGGAGACGCAGCGGACGGAGAGCGGGAGGAGGAGGCGGAGACCGCGGGCGAGGACGAGCATTCTTCGACACCCCTCCTCCTCTGTTAGGAGCAGAAGTCCGTTCGGAACCCTTCTGCTTCCTCCATGGGACGATCAAGTTTTTTAGGGTTTTAGCTCCCGGTTCGGACGTCTGAAGCCACGCGAAAGTGGCGGCTCGGCTTGGTCACAAAAAAATTATTTGTGCTCTTATTAGGCGATAATAATTGCTGTTACAATTTTTATTAGGTAAAATTTGTCATTTTATCAGAATAAAAGAGATAGAATTTATATCTTTTTTTTTCTAAAATAGTTTTCCCAGGAATAAATAAATAAATAATAAAAGAAAACAATGTAATGCGAAGAGGATTATTTACTAATATATTTTTTAAAAAATAAGATAAAAATAAGATAAAAATAATAAATAAAATAATAACTACCTTAAACCCTCCAATTGGGTTTTCTCTACGTCCCCTCCGCGGTGGTCGATGAGGTGCGGCTTTAAGCAGGCGATCTCCACCGCTGCGCTCCGCTCCCTGCTCCGGCGTTCTCCCTACGGCTCTCCATCCACGGCAGCTTTTGTCCGAGAAATGAGGTCTGTCGGCTCGAGCTCGCCGCCGGCCCGGGCCTTCCAGCTCCGAATCAACCCTCTCACCGGGGACTCGGAGTGGATCGTCGTCGAAGAAGGACCCACCACCGGAGAAATTGAAACGGAAGGGGAATCCCGAGGGACGGAGACCCCCAAATCCCTCCTGGCGAACACCTCGTACCTCGACATGCTCAACGACGCTCGCCGGAATCGTGCCTTCCGCGAAGCCATCGAGAAGACCATTACGCGGCCCTGCCATGTCCTCGACATAGGGTGTGCTTTTCAAGCGCTTCAGCTTTTGAGTTGTTGATTCATGCAGAAAGGAATCCTTTTTTTTTGTTTGGTTTGGTTGCAGAGCTGGGACTGGGCTACTGTCGATGATGTCGGCAAGAGCTATGTCAAGATTTGGAAATGAGGAAGCGGGGAGTGTTTCTGCTTGTGAGTCATATCTTCCTATGGGGAAGCTGTTGCGGCGGGTGCTACGGGCAAATGGAATGGAAAAGAAGGTGAAGGTCTTCCACAAACGCTCGGATGAGCTCCAAGTCGGAGTGGACTTACAGTCACCTGCGGATGTGTTGGTGAGCTTTCAGTTACAAATCTATTGTAGCCCTTATTTTGTCGAACTTATGGTTGTTTTTCTTTATCATTTCTCCCGTACTTTTAGCTTCAAGAGGTGTTACAAACTGAAATTGTGAATCAGTAACAGTCGGTCTGGTTTGTTCATGCATCAAACTCAGACCCAATGATTACTTTCAATGTTCTAGATTCTGGGGGAACTATTTTTATACCATGCTAACTCTTATTGTGAATTTGTAGAGTTTATGTTTTGAATAAATTTACTTATAAAATAGTTAAATTCAAATGACTTAATTCATTTACTTCCCAAACATCTTTTTATCTCTAGAAAAAACTCATTTAGATGGCTATTCATAAACTGACATGGGTTCAAGAGTCAACTCAGTTATTTTAGCAACCCTTCAGAAAAAAAAAAGTTATTTTTGCAACCATTTTAACTTCTCTGATTTTGCATATGTGAAACATAATTAACTATTGATGCAGGTCAGCGAGATATTGGATTCAGAATTGTTGGGGGAAGGATTGATACCAACTCTACAGCAAGCACATGACATGCTACTAGTGAAGAACCCACAAACTGTTCCATATCGTGCCACCACTTATGGGTTGGTGAGCATTGTTTCAATCATGCTGTCATCTAATATCTTCATGTGCATAATTTGTGCGACATTTGTAATTTTTTTTAGTAAAAGAATCAGATTTACATTTTATTTACTTTTTGGGGTTTATTTGTGAACACATGGTCAGCATTTTGATTCAAGGTCTTTCTCTGCCTACCTCTGTAGGTTCGCAGTCTAGTTATCTGAAATAAAGCATCTTTGAAATGCCACTCGTCATTCACCAAAATGCCTTTACATTTCTAAAGTTATATTCAATCAATCATAGTTTGAAGTGTTAAACAAAGTATGATTCCCGTACACAAGCTGTACGGACACTATAAGACACTTGAACTATCATATTTAATTTTATAAGCTTATACAGTTGATAGATCTTTTTATTTGAAATTATGTTAGTATCATTTGAGTATCTTTGAGGTTTTCTTCTCCTGACTCCACTAAGGAGCTGATATCAGTCATCTGAGGACCTGAAAGAAAATTTGTCACTTCCCAGCTAGTCCAGAGCCCCTTCTTACAGAAGCTGCATGATTTATACAGTAGTGAGGTAAATCTAATGGATGGGATTCGTCTGATGCCAGCTGGTCTGGAGAAGGTTATTGGTGTAAAGCCACAGCAGTACGCCATGCATTGTGATGCATTTGTAAAAGAAATGAAAATGGTAAGGTATCAAAATACCTTAAATGCTCGTACTTTAGTATTACATTTTTCCTACTCCTAATATAGTATACTTCCAGTTATCGGAACCATTCAAAATTTTTGAGTTTGACTTTTGGAAACGTCCAGAGAGCAATGGAGAAACTGAAATTCAGATAAAAACCACTACAGATGGCCAAATCAATGCTGTAGTTTCATGGTATGTTCCTGCAAATTCTGACTCTAAATGACCATGTCCTGTAGTTTGTGCTTATTATGGCTTCTGCCATTAGGTGGGTACTTCAGCTGGACTCTGATGGCTCAGTCTTTTATTCAACAGCTCCTAAATGGATTGATCATCATCATGCTGGGACGGTCGAATCAGGCATTCCTGCTGAGTCACGTAAGATGTTTCTTAAGAGATGAATCAGAGAATATGTCAAGCTAACCAAAAATTGCCTGAGATCTTGTATCCTAAGAAAAATATTGAGACCTTTTCACGTGTAATAAAAATATTTCTATAGTTTTACACTGTTATCTTAAATATTTCTTGTTGGTATAGATGATGAAAGCTGGTGTGATCACTGGAAGCAATGTCTTTGGTTCATTCCTGGGTCAGGAATGCCAGTTATGAAGGATAAAAGTATTTTCTTGAAAGCTGTTCACAGTGAAACTAAAGTTTCATATTGTCTAAAGTGTGATGGTGATTTGGACTATAATCACTCCAACCTTGGGGACTGTCTTCTGACGCTCACACCAGAGAAAGTTACAGTTTATGGTGACAAGGAGTGGAGATGGGCACTAATAAATGCTATGAGAAATGCTGTAAGTGTATGTCTTTACATTTGAAATTATCACAGATGATGAATTCATCTCTCGAAAAAAAGGGATGATGAGTTCATGGACCATAAGAAATCGGTCTTTTGTTTGAGAAGCTTAATGCATTATGACCTTTTTTTATCAATTGACAGGGCAAACTTACATGCAACTTATCAAAATTCCAAATTTATTTTCCATTAAATAACTGGAATTTCTTTGATTAACTATGATAGATCATGATACATTTTTCAAATAGGGTTTCCTAGAAACACCATTTTTAATCGAGTATAAACAGTCCTGAAGACAGGGTGACTAGCACTCCTTGGTAGTCATCTACCCCTTCTAAAATAAACAATCCTGAAGACTTTTTACATCACTCCCCTTAAAAAATAATAATTTTAACATCACTTCCTTTGTCATTCAAGCTCATTTCTATCTTTTGTTTTGTCCAGTTCAATGACAGGTTATCTCCTTTGTGCATCATTGCTGATGACAGTGTGTTTTTAACAATAGTGGCTGCTTCTCTTTGCAAAGATGCAGATATCATTTCCAGTTTTCCCGGGCTTCAAGAAAAAGCAGTTCAATATCTTAAAACTGTTGCAAATTTTAATCAATTCTCGATGGATCAGATTAAAGTTCTGGGGAAGAGGGCATCATTCCTAATTCAGGATGATTTTGTGAAGAGAAAGGTAATATTATTTTCTGACAGAAAAGGTTTGATTTAGTAGTTTCTGGTCCATAATTGTTTATCATCAATGAAATGGCGTTAGGTTAGAAATGTTATCTCTCATTTTAGTTAACTCAGCGGAGAAGGTGGCACAGTGATTGATAGATTATACATTAGAACATATATTAAAATTGTGAAGTTGCATCTTTCCTGGAGGCTTTCTCCATTTCATAATAATCAGGAAAACAATAAAGCAATTTGTTTTTTTTCTCCTTTCTGCATTACCCAGAGAATCATGTTGATGTATCATTTTGTCTCACAAGTCTTTGTTCATTGCACATCACAAACTTCTTTAACTTTCATTTCTATGTGATGTTCAAAGTTATATATTCATTTGTTGGTATAATAGACAAGCTGGCTTGCATGACGTCATTGGTTTTTCTTTAATATATACATTTGTTGGTATACTAGACAAACTGGCTTGCACAACCTCATCAATTTTTCTTTAATCTTCATTTCCATGCCATCTTCTGTCATATATACATTTGGTGGTATAATAGACAAATTACGTGTGGCCTCATCAGTTTTTCTCTGTTGTTGGAAATTTACTTAATAACTGTATCTTATCGGGAAAACTACCCGATAGAATTTAGTTCTACTTGATTGTTGGCTTGTAGGTTGATTTGTTTGTTGCAGAGCCATTCTACTATGGATACGAGGGGATGCTTCCATGGCAAAATCTGCGCTTTTGGTTAGTGAGAGACTTGAGAATAATTAGTGTACTGAAATTCTTTCTAAAAAAAGTTACCAAAATTATGCTATTTTACTGATTTTATGTTTTGTAACATCTGTTGTATATTCTCTGTTCTTTAACCATTTTGGTTTGTTGGGCATTTGAATCCTTATTCTTTTTGCTTCTGCAAGTACATACCAAAATCAAAGATGTGGTATGGAATACATAAGGAAGAAAATGTAATAGCCAGGTTCCCATCAATGATTTCTTTTTAATGTTTTTTTTGAAACTGCACGTCCTCGGGCGACGCCGATTTCTTTTTAATGTTATTGAGTTAAACTATCTATTTGGCATTACCTTTATTAGTGGCAGCTTGTTAGCATCAATTACTCTCAATGACTACTTCCAATAACACACACACACAATTCAAAATCTGGATCTTTGTGTATTATCCCTTCTTTGCAATATATGTTGATGTTATAAGGACACGAAACCTATTTTCTGGACATAAAATTCTATTGGCAGAAGGAACTACTTGTAATAGTACTAAAAGAAAGAACCTTCAATTTATTGTTATCTGATGCACAAGATTAATTGGAACTTGGTCAAGTTTTGAAAAACTAATGGCAGACAGAATCTTCATTGTTTACTCTGATATACAACATCTGCAAATAATGGATGTACCTTTTTTTTTAGACAGAAATAATGGATACAACTAGATGGCTGCTAAGCTATATTTGTAGATTTCTTGTAGATACAATCTTTTTCCTTCTTTTAGCATGGCATGGCTTTGCTGCATTGTTTAATTTAAGTGGTAATACACTATCTCTTTGCATATGGTTTATGTACCTTGTAGAATATATTGGTTTTCCTAACATGTTTAATTGAAACAAAGGAAGGAGAGGACTTTACTTGACTCGGCTTTGTCTGAAGATGTAGTTCTCATCCCCAGTAAAGGAATATTAAGAGTGTGTGCCATGTCACTTCCAGTGAGTCCTTTCTATGGATTTTGTCATTTCTCTAGTGTCTTATATACTTGAGGTTAGATCCGTGCTGTTCTTTTATGCAGTGTTTGAATAATGGATACTTGTGTTTAGGATTTGTGGAGAAGTCATTGTTCTCTCAAAGAAATCGAAGGGTTTGATCACTCAGTTGTGAATGATGTTTTGGGCGCCTGTGGTGGCTTGCCTGAAATGCAGGAAGGCCCTTGTTTACCTTATTATATATGGCAATGCGGTGATGTTGAGGTAAATTTTGTGGTTTCTGTAAGAAATTCAGAATGCAAGTACTTGTGATTCCTGGTTATCAAGTTAACAGAGACGGTGGACCCAATTAAAGCTGATGCAGTTTTAAACATTTATGCAACAGGCACTCAGTGAGGCTTTTGAAGTCATGGATTTTGACTTCACTAAGAAAATTCAAGCATGTTCGGGGAAAACTAAGGTTTGTGAATGCACTTTGTTAGTACTACTCATATTCCCTTATCTCAGAATTTGCATTTAGCTTCTATAAAAAAGAAACTGTATTCAGTTGACCATTTGTTTTGTTCAATTCTTAAACCTATTATCTTCTTGGAAATATCCACATGGACTTCCTTCCCTTAGCTACAAATTTGTGAAGATTTATACAATGTTTTTCACTCAATTGTCTTTACATAGTACGTATATTACATGAGACTGTAGAGAAACTTTGATGACCTATGTTTCATGAGGTTGATATGGGCATGAGGTGTGTCGATTTGATAAATATAGAGTTTGGGTAATTAAACTAACAAGTGTAATAAAAAAGTATATTAAATGCATCATAAATTAAAATTTTCATGAAAGAGAGTATTAAGAAATGAAGAATAGAACATGAATCTTTTATCATACTCTGGAACAATTGCTCATGATAATGATATAAAGTTTCATAAGAAGTCGTGCTAAAACATTTCGTTATAAAAATTATAAGTATGACTATAAATTAACTTTGACGAGACTTATGTAATTTCCACATAAATGTATTGTTTTTTAAGACTTTTTGCTTAAAAATTCTTGTATATATGTAAGATGTGCATAGAGGTAATCACAATACACAGGGTGTGTACCTGACACAGGTACACAGGGAATCAGAGCGCCCTTATCTCGTAGTTAAAAGAGTTTTTTCTGTCTCTTCTTTGCTGGTCATGGATCTCATGGTTATTGATGTGAGAATTGGAAAATAGTTACGTAATGTGAATGTTTTTTTATATCAGTGAGTATACAAGAAATTACTTGTACAATATCTTATGGCAGTTGGCAGGCATCATGAGTTATGATTTTCCATCTCTTGAAGTCTGTTCATGGTTATTTCCTACCTTACTCAAAGTTTTGGAATTGTTCTTTGTTTTCTAAATGGATGGTTTCAATTTTGGTTGATGGTATATAGGACTAAATCATTTTTGGCACTAAAGTAGGTTTCTTGCAGATGTTAGTTCTGGAATCTTTTATCTAAAATTGCAAGTTTTCAACAACTTTGAACATCTTACTTATGCCTTGATACATATTTCTAGCTAAGAAATTGAAAGGTCCAAAAGATTTGCAGATTTACACAAGTGTCTGAGGTGCAGTATAATTGTTATTATTATGTTGTTTTCCACTTTGATCCAGATTAGGTTTTCCAAGCCAGGAGTATGCCATGGTTTTGCACTCTGGATTGATTGGGTGATAGATGAAAGGAATTCTTCTGTTCTCTCAACTGGGCCAGGTCAGATATTCATGAAATAAAAATTTATTTAAGATGATAGGCTATTATCAAATTGTTTTTCGGCTGTTGGTATCAGATAGCAGATGCTGGAAGCAGGGAGTGAAGCTTCTGAACCAACCTGTGGTGATCGACCAAACCGATTGTTATGTTGAGATAAAGGCACAATTTGACCCTGCATCTGGTGACCTTACTACAGAGTTGACTTTCTCTGCCGTTTGATCGGGATTTCAAATCTTTTGATCAATTTTGCCAACACATTATTTTCGTAACTGTGTACCCAATCCGGGTCATCCGACTACTTATTGAAGGTATGGAATTTCCCTTTTATATCACATCTATATTCTTGAGTTGATGGCTAACATTTTGGTAAAGACATATTGCATATTTCAAGTAAATTTTCTTCGTGGTCCTCCAACTTTATTCCGTATTCCTTAATGTTTCACCAATTTCAATTCGTCTACCAAGCTGTCATCGTGAAACATCACTTACTTTGTCGAGTTAAATCTCGTTGTAGGGCTGACGATTATAATCCACTAAGGTTGCATTTGAGTATCCGAGGGTGTAATTTTTAAGCGAGGCCTATAAGGAAGTTTTACTTTTTAATTTTTTTTTCTTCGCATGTCCATCTTTTTTAGTAAACGATAGTTGAAGGACTTTCTAGATTAATATTATAAATGTGGAACTCAATGGTATGCTTGTAATGCCATCTTCCCAACAAAGAATTTTTGTTCGTGATGCCGGTTGGCGATGAAAGGAGACGGTGATGAACCACTGAACATGTTTGTGCAAGTGATCTATTTTTTTTTCTTTGTTTGTTTCTTTTCACTATTCGGCTATTTTTTTTATCAGACATAATTTAAGTAAGCCAACTCAGTTTATGAACTTTGGATACATTATTCCGGATTGAGTTGTCGACTTGCAAGTTCATTGTCCATGTGGTGATCCGGACAGTCCATCAACGAGCACCCGAGGAATTTTTTTTTTATTTTGCGGCGAGAAAGGGACATTTTCTTAGCTTGTCTGTTCATAACATGTAGTGATTTAAGATTGTCTGATGTATAAATTAATTTATAAATTGTCTGATGTATCTTAAGTCACTTTAACACAAATAAATTGCTTACTTTCAGATTGAACCTAAATATTGTGTTAGGCAAGAATTTAAGATAAGTGCACAAATATGAGATATGTATATTACATCTTTTATTTGTTATTATCTGCTGTCGATCAAAGAGCATATAATTATATCTTTTAAAAATGTTAGTTACAGTTAATCTAATGATAATAAGAGTCAATAGCAGGAAAGAAGAAATCCAAGTAATAATCTTTTTACTTATATATGACATTGTTCAGATATATCATTGGCTTTGATCACCACATAATTCTTGTTGTTTGTCATAATTAACATCACGATTAATCAAAATTTCCTCTTCGCAAAAAGGCATGGGACCATAACTAAAAGAGCATCAAACCACTTTACTAGATTATATATGTCCAAATCCAAGTGGACCGACACGTTGCTCTCTCTCTCTCTCTCGGCTTTCGTTGGATCTTTTAAAATGTACACACAGACCAAGTTGGTTTTTTTAGCAAAGACCGAAATAGCTAGACAAGATTCATACTAAACTTTTTTTGTGTGTAGCCACCAGTGGGCAGTGGTTAATTATTTCACATGATAGACGCCTGGATTTGCAAGTTATATTTAAATAAAGAAATGAAAATATTATCTTTGTTTCTTAATCATCACTGTACAAATTATTGATAATATCATATATTTGATAATATTTAAATGAAGTTTAAATTATTAAAGAAAATACTAAATAATCTCAACAAATATATAGAATTTTAATAACATATTATTATATATAAACAAAAGGCAAAAATGGGAAAATAAGTTTAGTCAAAATATATTAAGTTTATATTGTCAATCATTCCAAAGAAATCTATGTTGGATGATATTATTTTCTTATAAATGATTGAACTTTTAAGAATTTGGTTGAATGGATAAATTTATTTTAGAATTTAATGCACCGACAAAATATATAAGTATATAAAGCACCTATTACTCATTCAACGTCAAATCAATGACAAATGTTAAAATTGATAAGAAAATATGACTTATTAAATTTGTCACTAATCTTGTACTCAAAAGTTAAGATGTATTATGCATATTTGGTACACAATTTTTTTTGTGTCATAATGCATGTTCTAAAATTTAAATAAAATACTCAATTATTTAGATTATCGTACACCAAACGCCTCTAATATCTTTATTGTCACTTCATCGTATATTTGGTGACATTTTTATTCTTATATAATAGAATAGAGTGATAATAGTGTCATTCTGTCTTTAAATAATATAATTTTAATTCAATTTTCATTTGAAAAGTTGGTATTTTTATACTTATTTGATATTTTTATGTTAACCTTATTATTTCTAATTCTTAACTGACTTAATTTAGTTTGAGCCCATTTTCATTATGTACCCTCCAAATTTTTTACTTTCTTAAATTTTTCATACAACTTTATTTTGTAACTCCAAATTATATTTGATAATAAAATTATAATCTTAACCTATTGTTGTAGAATATTGCTATGGCACGTTGATTGCACATATCATTTTTACTTAATTTATAAAAAATAGAGGAAATAAAATAAATATTTTAATTATAAAATCTATGGAGGGAATTTGAGTACAAAAGCATTTTACTTTATTTTCTCAATTTTTTAGCTTTTTAGTTTGAAAATTTATAGTTACCATGTCACATCATTACATTATTTGATAAGCTTCATTATATTTCGAGGTTAATTTTATCACAAAACAAAGCTAAAAGATAAATTTTAAAAAATTAGTAAAATTGAAAGATAATAGATGAAAATTACTCTAATCTACTAATCAAATTATCATCCATTAGATAAATGGATCAAAGTTTCAAACTTTCTTTTTGAACTACTAATGATATGCTTGAGAAAAGTTCTCTCACCCAAAGTCTCAAACTTGATCGATAACTATCCAACTGATTGGTGGTCGAAATTAAAATAAGAAGATATCACGATTAAATTTCATTTTTTTTTATTATTCATAATTAAACGTTAATAATATTTAAAGAAAATAGATTATGGAACATTGGTCACACAACCAAACAAAGTCGCATCCAAAGCATATTAACCAGCAACAGCACTTAGTATATATACATCTATCCGTGCACCATGGCGTTGCAAGGCGCGCAATGGCGATCCACATCTTGGTCGCCGTAACCAAGCTCAAAAAGGCGGCGGCCGCCGCCGCCCATGGCTACGGCCACGGCTCCTACAGCTGCTGCTACTCCTCCGGCGCCTCCTTCCACTCCCTGCTATGGCCCTTTTTCTTGCTCAAGCTTCCCTTCACCGCCCGCACGCCGATGTCGCTCTCGGGCACGGCCGTCTCCTTTCGGCTCTTCCTGTTTCAGCTCTGCCGCATCATGTTCACGCCCGGCGGCGACCGGAGGTTGGAGAGGGCGGCTCGCCTGCTTCAGGGTCGCTTGCCGGTCCGGCGGACGGCGCCCGCGACTGCGCCCGACTTGGAAATTATGAATCAGGTGGCCACGATGACGGTGTGAGCTCCGGCCGGTGGATTGGTTCAAGTTGCAGTGGGAGGAGGACAGTGCACGTCTGTCTCTGTCTTTCTTGTTTCCATTAAAGCAAAATGCTAGAAAATGGAAAATTTATTACTTTTTTGTTGGGAAGATGTTGATGAGTTGATTACATTTGGATTTCGTTCATTACAAGCTGAATCATTAGTTTATGAAGTTTGATGTTTAAGCAAAGTTAAGATGCTGGTCATCAACCAGCTAAGAAAAGCTTTCATTTTTTTCTTTTTTCTATTATTTCACATTAACATCAATATAAAATTAATAAAAAAAATATAGTTTGATTGATAATATTTTTTACAAAAATAAAAAATCACTAAAAAAACGTGGGAAGATTTCTTTTTCCGTCTAGAAATTCTTCCCATCCAAATCATAAAAGCATTCAAAGATGAGAATAGTTTAAATCACTTATATCTTTTGACATGTATCATCTGTGTCGTCCAACATCAGTTTGAGATCAGTCAAGTCACCGAAAAAAGAAAAAACATCAGTCACTCGACTCAAAATTTTAATTGAACAAAAAACTTAGTCATTAGATAATATATACTCGCATGTAGAATACTTTAATCGAACATTATAAAGCTAAAAAAATTTTGGCCCCACGTACAGAAGTCAATCCAATCACGCCAACAATTTAGCACTTTGAGCTGCCCACTGGACCCAATGCCAGAACGACCCCTCACTTTTTGAACGTAATTTTAGTTTATATATGGTGCTTAGTGAAACTAATTTAATTATATTTTCGGATTAAATATTGCTGTGTTTTTTTGTTATCCTTGTGAGCATTTGAATATCAATGTAACAACTTTAGGTAATATCCAACTCTATTTTATTGGATCTCGCCTGGTCGAAATCAACAGTAAACCAAACCAGAAAATGCTTCAAACATTTGATTTTGACTTTTAGATATGTATTTTTTTTTTCGGTGGTGGTCGCATAACTAATCTAGTTAAAAGGTTAACATCTCTCTAACTAATGTATTTATCATGTTTCAAAATTAAAATTGATAGCTTTCACATCTTAATCTGAAGCTGAAATTACTACGAGCCAATTAGAAGTCATTTAACAATTGGATTATTATTTATATTAGTATTTTATTATAAATAATATAACTAAACACGGTAGAATAAATAAATAGATATATTATTTGTGTTCCTATTGTGGATTAAGTTGATTTTTTTTCATATCACTAATAAGGTTTTACTTTTTTTTTAAGAATAAAAATATAAAAATATTTTTTTATTGATTTATTTTTTTAGAATTCTTAGTAGCACATTTCTAATATGATATTTAAATCAGATATTTTTAATTTGACGTTGTTTATATTAAAATTTAATTTTCTCGATAGCACGTATAATTACATTATATCTTTTCATATAATCTACTGCCCTATACTTTGTGAGCATCCACAAATATATGATCTTTACATTATTTTTTTTTCATATCATTTTTTTTATTATCACCTTCCCCAAATCTAGGTCTCTTGTCCCCTCTCCGATCATTGATCTCTGTTTTCAATTTTTTTTTCATCTATTGATCACATTATTTTATGTCATTCATCTCATATTTTAATCTCATCTAAACACTATACATCACAAGAACATTTCTTATATTCATAGGCAAATTTATCTCTTATTCCTCATTTCTATTTTATATATTTGATGAACATCTTCTAATGCAATTATGGGTAAATGCTGAGTCCCACTCCACATTCATGACGGCCCAGCTGTGGGAGACACCAAACCCGGTAAACTGACCTGCCAATTATGGGCCAAATTTTCCCTTTGTTAGCCCTGTGTCATGACATTAAATCAAACCAAATCTAACTCGATTGAAATTTTAGTTCGTCATTCGCCTAATTTAAAATATTAATTAATGCTAATCAATTCAAAAGAATATTAAAAATCTTCCAGGTAAATTGAATTTAAACGGATTCAATGGGAAAATATGTTACATTTCGGCAAAACAATGGGCATTTTATGTCTATGGAAAAAAAACACCATGATCCACTAGTTTGCAATTTCAGCTTCTTGCAATCTCGTGTCTTGGTTCTTGATGCGCCGCAGAATTCAAATGCACAAAATAAGCTTCATTCTCATCATTGAAAGCGATCAAAATTGTTAGTGCAAAGTAATTACAAAATGTTCTTTTATCATATAGTAAAATCGTCAAGTCCCTTTATACTCAAGTAGATATATAGGGAAAGACTTTTCTATAGTTGGAACAATTTTGCGAGTATATCACTTTCTATTCCAACAATTTTCAGCAAATTAATTAAGATCACAGCGGAAAATAGGATCCATATGATTGTGTATATATTTGTGCATCTATATATAATTATACATCCTAGAGATAAAAAATAATTTGACGGTTCAATTTTTTCAAATCTATTAGTGTTGAGTGCTATTAGCATCTGATTGATTAATTTGGTGCTCAGATTCAAGCGAAAAGTGTAAATTCTCTTAAATTTTGTAACTTTAAAAATTAAATTTGAGACTCAAACTATGAAATATAGTTTTATCAGCTAATTATACTAATTAAACTAAATTTGATTAATGAATATTTTTTAATGACAATATGACTTTCCTAATAATATTCATATTCTTAAATTGAACGCTGCACATGTAATATCTCAGATTTTTAAAATAGAAATAAAATAAAATAAAGAGGAGATAGATAGGATAAGGAAAGATATAGTTGCTTAAGATTAGGAAAAGAGTTTGAATTGAAATCAAATTGTTATATTTCTTATAAATTAAATATTCCTAATCCTATGTTGACTATTTTAAAAGAATCCTAATCATATGAAAGATTAAATTATAATCAAATACAAAGTTATTCTTGAGAGTCCTAATTGTATTCAAACTTCATCTAAGGATAAATTTCTCTTCCCTATAAATAGGACACA
>LTAE01004173.1:0-30282 GCA_001647135.1 Pontederia paniculata | reverse complement strand
ATATATATATATATATATATATTTCACCAATCATTTCACGAAAGTCTCATAACACTCATAATATTAAATTCTGATTCAAACAAAACCTTCCTTAAATACTCAACACCATTACATCTTCACAACCAAAATCCTCGTCACATACATCACTCTTGTTTTCCATATTTTGATCCCTGCATAACTTCCACTCCAAGCATCGTATTAAAAGCAACAAAATTAAATTTCCATTTCCCTCAGTCTTCATCAAATGTGTCTAATTTTGACCACTAACCTTTTCTAGCTCAAAACATTTATCCCTCAATTCCTTGTTCTTTCCCACATTTTTGTTTGTATTTTCTTTGGCGAAAAATATTGTCTTTGTAAAATAAATTCATGGATTTCTATGAATTGTGTAATCAAATTATCAAAAAATGTAAATAATCGAAAATTTCTGTTGCAATGAGGCTCATGAAAATAGAAAAATAAATTTAAGTTTTTTTATTCAGACCTTGATATATTGGTTACTTTATTCCATTTTCTTTAAAAATATGATTACTAAATCTATTTTGAAAAAGTCACTATTAAATACTTAAATTCATAAAAAGGAGGTGATAACTTATTTTAATGAATAGCAAGGGAACACTAATTTTTACTCAAATATATTATATTATTTTCACTGCCTGTCATGTTTGAATGGAATATGTGAATTATTAAAGTTTAACATGAAAAATGTTAATAAATTTTTTTTTGAAGGAATGAAGCAAAAAAGTAAAAAAAAAAACTAAAAAGGAAACAGAGACGAGGAAAAAAGAAGAAGAAATAAATGTCGTCTCTTTATTTTTATCTCTTTTCATTTCTCTTCCTCTTATTTATCATTTCTCCGTCTTGAAGAAGCCATGAGCGCGCGGACCAGTTGCCGAAGTTAGGGTTTTCCGCCATGACCGACCTCGAATTCGTGAGCCTTCCGTCCCAATCTCTTCACATCTAATCGCAGTATCGACTCGATTGCCACCCAAATCGTCCAAGAGGAAGCGCATCCTCTGCCGCCGGCCCGAATCCGCTTGCCTCCATTTCTAGGGTTTCGAACGGTTCACGGCTCGAAGATTCCAAAGATTGGCTGCTTAAAGGTGTGATTTTTACGGCATTTCTGGTTGCTCTTACATCGGGGAATCGCTGATTCCTGGCAAGTTTTTTTTTCCTTCTTTCCGTTGTTCTGTGGGTATTACGGCCGAATACTTTCTGGATCAGAACTTGGATTGAGGGAGAATCTCGGCACGAGAAATATTTGGGGATTTTGATTCTTTGGGTCTGCAACTCCGATTGTTGTTAGGGTTCGAGGCGGTTCAAATTGTTTTCGGCTTTTCGTGGAGTCATTAGGCGTCGGCGATTTGGTTTCAGGAGCTAGGATTTGTGGATAATGTGTATACTGTGCGTTGTCCAAAGGTGGTCTCGGGCGGTTGCAACTATGCTGCCGTGGTTGGTGATCCCTCTCATCCTCTTGTGGGCGGTGTCACAGTTCTTCCCCCCAGCACTCCGGTTTGAGATCACATCCCCCCGGCTTGCTTGTGTATTGGTTCTTCTTGTGACACTCTTCTGGTATGAGATCCTGATGCCCCAGGTGGTGATTTGGCGTACCCGGCGCTCTGCCAGGCTCCGGGAGTGGCACCGGGCTCAGGCACTTGAGCTACTGAAGCTGCGGAAAACGGCCACAAGACGCTGCCGGAATTGTCTCACTCCTTACAGGGACCAAAATCCTGGTGGGGGACGCTTTATGTGCTCTTACTGTGGCCACATTTCCAAAAGGCCTGTCCTTGATCTTCCTGGTCCAGTCAAGAACTCAGGGATTATAACTGATCTCATCAGGAAAAACGGGTGGATATGCAGTCAGGATTGGTTATCCGAGGGCAATGGAAATTGGGTCAGTACCCGCTACTTGGTTGGTGATGATAGGTGCTCAACACAGAAATCATATTCTGGTGTATTGTTTTTTGTCTGCAAGCTGCTCTCGTGTTTTTTCTCAAGCGTGAGATGGCTTTGCAGAAAAGTTTTTAGGTTTAGCTTGCAGGAAGATGATTCCTCAGATGCTGACCACAGAGGTTCATCCTCTAAAAGGGATATTATTGGTAATTCTGTGGAGAGCAAAAGTGAGAAAGCAAGAAGGAAAGCTGAAGAGAAGAGGCAGGCTAGGTTGGAAAAAGAAATGCTAGAAGAAGAGGAGAGAAAGCAAAGGGAGGAGGTAGCACGATTAGTAGAAGAAAGAAGAAAATTGCGTGATGAGAAGCTGGAAGCTGAGAGAGAGCATTTAAAGGATGCAGCTCTTAGTGGAGAAAAGGAACATAGAAAAGAATCAGAAAAGAGGAGGCCTGATAAGAGGAATGACAAGGATAAAGGATCAAACAAAAGCACTTCTGATGGTGAGGACTGTGAAAAGAGGATAAGTAGGGAAAGTGAAAGGAAGAGAGATTTTGACAGGAAGAGTGAGAATGAAAAACGGGACTCATTGAAAGCTGTAGCAGATACTTATAAGTCACATCATTCGGAGGGGTCACATGGAAATAAAGTGGTAACTAGTAAACCTAGGTATTTTGATCGCGTGACGGGTTCTTTTTTATCTTCGTCTAAGGGTTTCACTGGTGCATCATTTTTTGGGCGACATACTCAGAATTCAACTGCTTCATTCAACAAAACTACTAAACAAACTGTTGGATTTACTGATCATGGTTCTGGAAGCAAAAGGGATTCTCAAGTTGCAGGAAGTACGACTGCCAAAGCTGCATCAAATGGCGATGATAGGCGTTCTACGTCTAACATTCATCAACCTGTAAGTAGGAATCCTTTCAACTGTTCTTAGCTTCTATATACATGTTTGTCTGAGTTGTAGTCAAAATTCCAATATATCTGTCTTGATTTCCTCTCTAGTGTTTGAAAAATTAGTCTCATTTCATATGGCAGGTTGGTTTAAATGTGCATCAACAACCAGGAGCTTCAAAGAAGTCATGGCATCAACTATTTATTCGATCAACTCCTGTTTCTCCATATCCTGATACAAACACATTAAGTTATCAGAGTCAGAATGCTCAAAATGCAAATTTTACTGATCAAAGATTGCTGCCTAACTATTCTTTCAATCAATTGAATACTGAACAAGTCTTGCCTTTAAGTGCCTACCCTCCACTTAACGGAGCATTTAGTACCAGCCCACGCTCTCATTTATCTCCTGCATCCATGCTTTCTTCTGTCAAAGAGCCAGGACCGATTGTTACCACAGAAGAGGCAGAAATTTTTGAAGATCCATGCAATCTTCCATGTCCAATATCTTTACCTGCGTCTGTTTCTGAGTCACTTGATATCCCATTGGACCTGGGAGCTGGATTTGTTTCCGATGATAATATAGAAGTACCTAGTGTATTGAAAAACCTTTCTGCTCCTGGTGAGATAAGCAAACCATCTCCAATTGAATCTCCAATGTCCAAATTGCGAATCGCAGAAGACAAACAGACTGCATCTGGCCAATTTCAACATAATTCCAGTACAGGAGAATCATATACTTCTAAGTTGGATGAGTCAAGTAATGAACAGGGCTGGCAGTTGTGGGGCACTCCTGTAGTGCAGAAAGCTTTAGGCCTAGATGTTGGATCTCGTAGTTGGCTTTCATCCATAAGACAAAACAAATTCAAGGAAGATGACATAATGCATCATTTGCCTCATAACTCTATGGCTGTTGCAAAGGAGAGCCTCACCCTTCCTGGCATACTATCTCCAAATGTTCATGTGGGTAATCTGCAGAATGATGGAATATATAATCCAATGGGCCATGCTATAAATGACAATGATTTGTGGATGTCAAAATTCCCCTTTCAGTCATCGCCTGGTGATGGGGAAAGCCATCTCCTTCCCCTCAGTTTGATGGACAATATCCAAGGCACTGATGTGAGACATGATAGTCCTGAAAGATCAATGATCAACAACCCATTTGAGAAGTCGCCAGTTAATTCTTGGGCCAAGTAAGTATCTAATAACTGCATCACCTTTTTGTCCTAAATTTCTTAAATTGTGTGGTGTCGTTGCCTTATATTCAGACCCATTTTGTTGACTACAGTTCTATGCTCAATGATGTTCAACACCAAAAAATACTTATCTTTGCGTTTGGCCGAGTTCACTGACTTTTTTGTGGTTTGTGCTTAATATGTTTAAATAACTTATCATAAAAATATGAAAGATGTTTGTTATTTGTCTCAGCACATGTTTGCTTGTGATCACAGAGGCAGACACTTTGTTGAAGATTGTCTTGGTTTTTAATTTCTAATAAAAGAAAAGAACTCATTATGAAAAAGAAAGAAAAAATATATTCCCATATACATACACAAATAAGGCACCAGAAGAAAAAAAAATGAAGAAAGCTGAAGGTAAAAAAATCAGGAGAATGGAACTTCATTTTAAGTTCTGATGACTGCTTTTTAGTATGCATGGGAGGAGTGAGAGGACCTAAAGTTTGACTCAATGTCATGGCCAGCATGATAATCTGGGCATTGTCTGAAGAGTTGAATTAGTTTAATCATTCTTTTAGGAAGTTGCAGTTAGTGTGACATGTTCAAATAATGCTTTCTTTCTGTTTAGTTCTCAATTTTTCTAATTATCTGAAAAATGATTCCTATTGTATATGGACATAAGGCAAAAACTTTGCTTTCCATCTTTATGTTTGGCATACATTGGATGAAGAACACCCCTTGAAATACATGACCATCATTTGAGGATATGAAATGGTGTATTCTAAAGTTACCATGAACTTTATTTTCATTTGACAATAGCAGTTCTTATAACTCTTAGGTGTCTGTGCTGCCTATTAATGTTGGGTTGTGAGAATTACCCAGTTCTCCTATGGTACTTTTTATTGTCTAGTCTAATTTGTGTAACAAACTTGGAATATGGTTTGAATGGAGTATCACTGTGTATAGTCACTTTATTACCATCAATGCCATTGCCGGCAATGTAGATGACGTGCCAAACACTCGTTTACTCTTCCATTTCGTTAATGTAGAGGACTTAGGTATGCAACAGCATATCTCTTAAGATCTATAACCATATGCCATAACGTATGAAAGTCTTTGTGAGTGTTTTTAGAGAACTTTGTGATTGTTATTTTATCTCACCTAGTGGTTTCTGCTTCAAGTAAGACGGACTTAAGGCTGCGGAGTTTCGTTAACTAGTTAATGCAACCTTAACTAAGATCTATAAGCTGAAAACCAATGCATTAGTTTTCAAAACTATCTTCCAAGTTTCTAACCTCATAATAAGGGTTTAGATATCATGTTTACCAACAAGAAACAGAATCATGAGCCTACCTAGCAAACTAACAACTAGGAATAAAGGATAAAATAAACTAAGTATTTCAACTCCGTTTGCTAAAAAAAAAGTATTTCAACTCCGGCATTCATAATGAATTACTAGAAGTAATCCTGCATCACTAGTGTAATGATGAGATTAATTAACTTAGGGCTAGAGAATGTTATCCAATAAGCATATGGGTGTTTGTGTAGAATGAGCTAACAACTTCCTTTTTTCATTTGGGTGAATGATGCCAAGGTCTGATTCTTAATAAATCAACTCACGGATATTTGCATAGCTTTACTAATGATGTAGCAATCAACTAGTGATTTTGTATCAAATTATGCAAGTACTCACGAGTTCAATACATTTGATGTTAGGTAGCTTCTGGTACGCGTGCGTCTCACATGATCATTTAATGGGGGAATTATCCCATAATTGCACTGTGTATGATGAAGTTAACAATATATGCCATAAATTTTTTTTTCGTTCACTGGTGAGCTATTTGAAAATGGTTAAATCAACAAGAGACTAAATTGTATACCCTTTTAATAATATTGTGTTGCAAAAGAAGATAATTTAAACATTCTGAACAATTGAAGCAAGACTACCATAATTTTTAAACTTATGTCGAGTAAGAGGTTAAATGCCAATACCTTCTGTGACAGATGGGTTGAGAAAGGGAAAACTAAAACAAAATAGTAAGCTTGTGTTTCTTATCTCACATTCCTCCATGTCTAGCAGGAATTCTGGACTCCTGCCTAATACCTTCTGTTGTCCCTTGTGTACAAGAATGGAACATATGCCCCAAAACTGTCTACGTTCTTTCCTTTATGGCTAAGTAGGAGAAATAAGTTGCTTTTATAAATGGCTAAGTAGGAAAATAAGTAGCTTTTCATTCCTTTATAAATGCTTTAGCATTTTGTCTATTGATTTTCATGGTCATATTTGTGTAGTTGAAATCCTTAATAGTTTTCTTATTATCTAAACTCTACCCTCTCACTATAGGGCATTTCAAAGTTCTCCCTTCCGACAAAAAAAATAATCAATCCTCTCAAGATGCAGTCCATGGCCAGTATTCTGCAATCTACCCAATTGCACCATAGCACTAAGTTTATCACATTTTACTGAAGGCATGGAACCAATTTGCCATGTCTGACCTGAGCTTTACATAGTGGTCCAAATTGGCTAAAAACATTAATAAATCAGTAGCTCTTTCTGAATATAATAATAACACAGTGCTATACTATCAATGTGTTTCAATGCAACTACCGTTTATTTTGATATTTATTAAAAATGTTCCTTAAATTTACAGTCGTCCAGTAGCCTTAAGAAACATTTTTCTTGGTAGGGGTGGGGATGGGGGAAGGGATTTTTAAGCAACATTTTAGATGCATAAACGGAACATAATTCGATATCAAGAGCTCAAATTTGTATTGCTTTAAAGAATGCCCTTGTGATTTTTTTTATGAAAAGGAATGCCCTTGTGACTGTTAATAGTAGAAAAAAAATAATCCATTCATATGTATGAAGAGAAATATATGAACGTGTAGTTTCCAATGTGGATCCTTAATTGAAGTATTTGATTTCCTAGGGATGGGTTTCAGTTTCTTTGCTTTGCGGATGACATAAAATTAAAACTAGCTGCAGATGTAGAAGTGACACCAGCAATCATATAGTTATTATATAATTTACTTGAGGGGTATGAGTTTTTATGTTTACATAAAAATTCAAACTAGCTGCAGGTGTAGGAAAAATGGCACCAGCAATTATATCTTTTTATTATATGACTGGTTGATTTTTGACCTCTTGTGATCAACTAATTTGAAATATAATAGTTGGATGAACACTTCTTTTCTGGTTTGAGCAAATTTACCCCTGTTATCATTTAGAAGCAGAAAAAAACCAGCATTATGATGTTCTTGGCAATAAGTTTTTTAAACAGTAGTGAAATGAAGTGTTCATGAAATGCCTTTTATTTTGGAATAATTGGTGATGTATAGGGTTACATGTTATAGTTGATCTTTTTGAGACTTATTTATGATTGACTAATAGTAGCTCGTTTTCTTGCACGTCCAATTTATTGTTAAACATAAAGTAATGCAGCTTTTCTTTTTCCTCCAAGGAATCCACTAGAGATGGGTTATTTTTCTTGTCGTATTTTATTTCACATGTGATTTTTTTCTGCTGACGTTAATTATCTACTTTGTAACGATTGTATCAGAACATTGAGGCTTCAAGTGAACTTTCCACTTAAATTTTGAAACTTTTTTTTTCATTTTTTTTGCATCATGCATCTTTTCGCTACCAAAAAGATTAGGGACATGTTTAAATGAATCTAAAATTTAGTTTTTCATGAACCTTTCTATCCACACTGAAACTTTCTAGTTTTCTTAGGTAAGAACTCCAGAATAATAGTCAGACTTTGGGGCACAATTCTTTTGAATATCAGTCTGTACCTTTTGTTCATCATTTCGATCATCATTTTGATATGATATTTGTTTGAAATAGAAATATTAGGTTGTATTATTATCTTGTGCCTCATCTTCCTTTAGTTAGTGTTTGGTTGAGGGATAAAGGTTGGGATAAGTCTCTGTTCCCCATATTTTTTGTAACACTAATTTTTAAAGCCTCATAATGGTCAAAGTAGCAATTAAAAAGTATTCTCATTTGGACTTAAAAATGAGGATAAGGACTTCCATGTTGGGACTTGGAATTATTCCCCTGATTAATCTCAGAAGGCAAGATGAACAATTATTACTATTTTAAGAATAAAATATTTTCAGCCAAATCTAACCTAACTAGATGTCTTTAGATAATATCTTCTGTATTCACTAGATCTTTCATCTTTACTGAAAATATTGAAAGGCGAAACCTAAAAGAGCTTAAATCAGCCCTTCAAAAACAGAACTTAAATCAAAATTTATATTTGAATAGATGTTTTTAGCCAAACATGTCTTTGAAGAACATTTTTTGTAATTAGATATTTAAGATACCATCTTATGTTCGCTAGCTTTCCTTTCTTCTTTACTGAAAATATTGAAAAGAGAAGCATAAATACTTAATTAAAAAAATTTATGTTTGATGCTTAAATATTTGAGATTTGTATTTTTTATATTCTTGTATATGTTGACAAGTTTAGTATTCATCTCCCTGTTTCTCAAGCACCTGATGTTCCTTGGTCAGGAAGGAGTGGTCGCTTAATGGCAAACAGGAAGTCGGCACTTCACTACCTGCAGCTCCACATATCGGAGGCCTGTTTTCTACTGGTCCAGATGTACAGTCTGTCTGGTCTTTTAGTAAAAAAGAGACGATATAAAAAAAACACAAACATTTTCTACCAAAGGCTCTTGCCTTTTTTGGGGAGAGTTGGGAAACCAGATGCACTCTATCCTTCTTAATGCAAATCATATCGTTATTTCACAAGCATGAAACGTTTACAGAAAGGTCAAAGATCTCTGTTAATATTCTTCTTTTTGAGGTGTTTTTTGATATAATGGCAGGGTTACTTAGTTTGTTCATCACCCTCATTTGGGAAGGAAGATACATTGGAAATCAGGTATCCAGTAGCTAACACAAATGGTAACGTTTCATCATACATTTTTTAGTTGTTGTTTGGTCCGTCATGTGATTTCTTTTAGGTACATCAGTAACAGGTATACAGTAGCAAATACAAGTGGTAACTTTTCATCCTAAATTTTTGACGTGGTCTGATTTGTTTAGGGGCATGGAATATGGGATTAATTAATGAATATACAGTTCACCCTTTAAAATCAAATCCAACCCTTGTATATCATTAAAAATCAAATCTGACAGCCCTTTCCTCTGCATTTGTTTACTTGGTTATTTTCATTGTTCATTCTTGTCTGTTTTGTGGTTTGCAATTTTGTTTCTTCCTTTTTGTTTTCTTAGTGTGACCGATGGACAAACTTCAATGGCATGGTTCTTTTGCAATTCTCTCCTCACTCGATCACCGGATACGAACAAGATAAAAAAAAGTTATTTCCAAGCTTCCATCGCTTCTCTTTTTGTTTCCTTAGTGTGATCGATAAACAAACTTCAATGGCGTGTGAAAAACTTGTTCCGAATTTATTCTCTCCACCGACTCCGGTGACAAGATCTACTGCAATTTACCTCTATCTTTACTAAAAGCAATGAGTACCTCGCGTGCTACATTCCTTAAATGAATATCCTTTCGTTCATTTGGCCCAAAGGTTTGCTGTTTTATGTGACTGGGCATATGATGCAAATCGAAGGGCTAAAAGTTGAGCCATAATTTATATTTGAAAAAGTTCAGTATATTTTCATTTTATAATGAGTTTGGATTGAAATGAACAAAATAAAATTTAATATTATGAAAAATTTAAATTATAAATAATGAATTATTAATTATTTATGTAATGTTATAATCCATGAATCGGCAGGTTCAGATAAAAAAAAGTGAACTTTGGGGCAACTGAGTTTTATAATTCATGGCATTTTAAATCGGTTTTTGTTTTTATTTTTTTTTCTTTTTAATTATAAAAAAATAGTTGATATTTATATTTGAATAAATAATTATTAAGATATATTTTTATTAATAATTTTTTGTAACAAATAAAATGTTAATTGATCATAATTTTTGAAAATAAATTTAGTTTTTTTTTCATATTTAATTATTTATTTGTGATTCTTTATGTAAATTATAAATCATATTTTAATTTAATATTTTTTAATAGTATCCAGTTTGATCGTTCGGTTTAATCGTTTCGACCAGTTAAACCTGATCTGGATGTTCTTTCGGGTCAACGTCCGGCCCGATTCTGATAACATTGGTTAATACATTAGGACTCAAAAGGAGGGGGCAAAAATTAAAAAAAAATCACATAAAAAAGAGCGGAATTCTCTATTGTACTCATTTTAAATAATATTATATTTTGATTAGGGGAATAAAAGTGGTCGTTTCACTTTTTCTCTAGGCGCTTTTAGAAAATTAAGGTGTTGATCAATTTAATTCTAATTCCTTGATTGTTTATCTGTACTTTCGGAATAATGTATTTTCATTAATACACTAAAATCAAACGAGCATTAGTAACAATTTTTTTTTGAATTTATCGGTCATTAAGATTATTGGTACTTGACTAATTCAATATTTGAGTGAGAGTAAAAAGTCAACCCTCATATTAGTAATAATTTGGAGTAACTTAATGTTTGTTTGACAAAGTTAGTTTACTATTATCGGTGTTTAGATTCATCGATATTTAGAATTATTAATGTGACTAATTCAATATTCGGGTGAGAGTGAAAATGATAAAAGAGCTTAATGTTTGCTCGACAAAGTTAGTATTTCTATTACCGGATAGTGGTTTGACCAATTGTGCAAACTTAACAAAATTTTACGAAAAAAAGTAAACATTGATATATAATTTATATTTGTATATGATATTTTCAAAATAGCAATTTTAGGTTTTTTTGAAATGATAATAATTTTATTTTCAAAAAGCTTATTTGTATTATGCCCAACTAAGAAAAAATATTAGTCAATATAAAACAAGAAATTAGAACTTCTTTACATTTAAGAAAAACTAGGTATGTAATATTAATAATTACTAGTCTATTAATTTGTGAGTGCACGATATTTTCAAAATTATATATAATCTTATAATATATGGATTAAGAAATATTTTTAATCTTCATATAGGTAGAAATAAATTGTCAACATGCATAATTTTATATCACAACTTGATAATCCTATTTATTATTTAGTTCTAATAAAAAATTAATATGAAATAATGGATGAATACATATTTATAGGTTAAAATGAAAATTTAAAAAGTAAAAAAAATATAAGGATTAATATGTGTTGTCTCCAACTCAATCTCCCATGTTCAATCACTTAAATAAAAATAAGTTACATAATAAAAATATGAAAACATCTTTAAAAAATATGTTGAATATTATCACAATTATGATTATTTTCTTACTTAAAAGTATAAAATGTTAACTATATATATATATATATATATATATATATTTTAGTTACTTTCTATGCCCATAAATTCATCAAATAATTATGCATACTAGCCTTTTATTTTTTCAAAGAAAATATTTTTAAAAATAAAACATTTAATTTCATAAGGAAATTATTTAAAAATGGAAAACATATTTAAAAATGTTTAAAGGAAATAATATTTAAAAGAATTTATATTTTATAATTTTTTTTGAGTTAGGACTTCTTTAAAAATAATTGTTATTTTCTTAGTTTATTTTCTAAATAATTGGGAAAATAAAGAAAATCTCAATTTAGTTCTACACTTTAAAATTAATTATTATATATATTGATTGTTTAATTTTTTTCCTTTAATTTGTTATTATACTATTTATTTTGAATAAAAAATAAAATATTCTGAATTTACTTTTAGTTAGAACTATTTAAAAATAATAATTTCAAACTAATTATTATATTTTACTTGTCTTGGGACTTTTTAAAAAAAAATTATTTTAAAATATCTAAAAATATTTAACAAGTATTATTATTATTTTTTAGTAATAATATTTAAATATAGCAAATTGTCTTACTTTACTTCAACTAGGAATTTTCTAAAATTATCATTTTATATATGTTTATTTATTCTTGAAATATATTTTGAGAAATTATGAATATATATATTTAGCATTAGACTAACTATGAATAACTATGAAAATTAGGATTCTCTAAAAATAATAAGTATTTTCTTGGTTTTTTCATCGAACAAAATTCTCAAAATAATACTAAATTAAAGTTTCAATGCAATTAATTAACTTGAGCTTTGATTCTTTTGAAATGATTATTGTTTTTCAAGAAAAATATATTTTTGAAGTAATTATAAATTCAAATTTAAGATATTCTTAACTTACTTTGACTTTTAGAAAACCATCATCATCATCATCATCATCATCATCATCATCATCATCATCATCATCTTTGAATGTTTCAATTTTTCTGATTTGTTAATGTACACTTTATTTGGAATTAAAATAATAAAATTATTAACCTACTTTACTACTCTTTAAAAGAAATTTTTTTTTGAGGAAACAATAATTTGTAAAATAGTAATTCATATTTAAAATTTTGTTATACTTGACATGTGACTCTTCTGAAATAACAGTCACTTTTAAAAGATCTAAAAATATAATCAAAATAATAATTGTTTAAATTAATTTTATTAATAATAAATTAATGTCTTTTCATGCTTTACTTTTGTTGTCATTAGGCATTTGTTTATTTATTTTTTTAGTATACTTTTTATAATAACTATTTTCAAAGATTGTGAAGATAAATTTAACATTATGCTAATGCCAAAACTAATTGTCAATCAATTTTTTTTAGAAAAAATATTAATGCTACTGGTCAGATCAAACTGCTATGGTCTAGAACAAAGGTGGTATTGGGTCGCACTTTTGCTTGAACCACCCCCAAATAAAAGAAGTAATCAATGTCTTTCACTTTGCCTCCTACGTCGATCCACCACCACCAGATCGTGGTCAGCCACGATGCCACAGGTTGCCCTCATCATCCTCCTCTTCTGCTTCTTCTCGATGCTCTCCACCTTGCTCTATGAGCTTCAAGTCGTCCTCACTGATTGGTAAACCCTTCTTCCATCTTTTCTCTTGATGAGATGATTGGAAGTGGTTTCTCTAGATGCAATCCTTTGTGGTATTGCTAGAAGATAGTTTCGAATTTCTAATCCAACTTTGAGTAGTGACGATGGTCCAAGTTTTAGGGAGAAAGTGGTGTTTATTAGTATGTTCACGAGAGAAGTGTTTTTTAAGGAGGTAAAAGGATGACTAGAAAAAGGCATGTGTTGTCAGTAGAAGTTTTGCATGTTTTTTTTCTTCTAAAACAATTATTTACATTTAGCAACTTGGTTGAATATGTCAACTGCATGCCTGAATCCATGAATCGGTGGTAGGGATGAGATTTCAGATATTCAGACCTCTTGGTAAACCCCGATCAGTACAAGATACTTTCATTATTGCCTAGACAAGACATCCAAACACTGACCCAATTGCAAGAGTAACGGTATACCAACTAAACCCTGGGACAAGTGGTATATGCATGGAAGAAATAGATAGTTTTATTTCTTTACAGGGCTTAAAGCATCCTGCTGAGGGAATGTCTATGTTGTGATGCATAAAACTTAGTATAATAATTTGGGTCTCAAATGAGACTCTTGGAACCCTTGGGCTCATCAGTAGTTTGCAAATTGTTGCCTCTGAGCCTTTCAGCTAAACGTGTATAGGGCCACCAATCATCTTGACTGGGTCCATTCTGATTGATGATTCATGCTTTCTGATGTTGCGGCATAATTGGTACTTTTGCATTAGGACAACCCATTTGAGAGTCTTTGTTCATCCTCTTAGTGGTCAAATGTATGTGTCTCTTGAAGATGAAGGTAGCTCAAATCTGATTGAAGACCGAGTGTTATTCACATCTAGTCCTTAAAACAACAACAAATATAAAGTAATATCCATCATTCCCCGTTATTTTCAATTGTTTTGACATTAAGTGATAGGATATGTTTCCATTCAACATGATAAACTCGTTGCATCTATCTACATGAGATACATCTTGCATACTCACATACACATACTCCAAGTAGTCCCACAATTCCTTTACCATGTCACAATTGTTAGTTACATCATCAATTGTAAGACCAAGAGTGCTCAAAATCCGGTTAAACAACTTATAGTCCTCCATTAACCTCTTCTTGTGGCCTTCACAGTCAGCTTTGTATAGTGGTCTAGCAGTAAGTTGACCAAGAATTTTCATGCTTGTCACGTAATGTTTTATTGTTATCTTCCGTTGAAGATAAATCTCCATGTCAGTTAAGTTCCTAACTGTAGCCTTGAAAGAATATTAAATAGTTTTAGTAACAATCCTTCTTTCTTATCCTAAGCCATAATTTAGAATTTTACATTCAAACTCCCTGAACTTTGGACCATATTTTATAAGAGAACTTCAGAACATATTTCAACTTTTTTTAAATGTAGGGATAACTTTGTTGAGTGATGCAAAAAATGATTTTTTTAACAACTCAATAATGATAACACTTCATGAGTTGCTTGCAAGAAACCCAACAAAATCAATAGGAGAAATACACAACTAGCAACGATGGAGATAAATGAAAAATTGCTTGCAATGCAGAGTCTTTTCTTATGGGTTTGGCGGTGCTAAAAAATTTTGGTGGCTGAGAGAGAAACCATGATATGATGGCCGCTTCGACTAAAAAACTATCACATCATGAATTAAAAAAAATAGGTTTCTCACAGTCATGCGAGGATCCTGCCGCTAGTAAATTGGAAACCACACAAAACATATGAGTGGAATTTAAAGATTGTGAAACATTTGGAATTTGTATGAGTGCTTCCCTCCCGAGATGTATCATCCTTCGAATCTAAATGCAAAATCAAAATCAAGAAAGATAAACGGAAATAGCATCCCAATTCGAATCCATTTAACAAGTAAAATCAAAGAACCCTTCACAACACTACAAAACATCATATAGGAATTCAAACAAGTTCATTCAACTCGAGCCAAAAAATTAATCGGAAATGAAATAATTCCCTAACATGACTAACTCGAGAATGCAAAACTAGTTACAATAGATCATTATCAAAATGCGAGTAAAAAGTTAAGAAATTATCCCTTACATCGGTCTTCCAATCTGTGTTCTTCCTCTCATCCTTCTCTTGCGATCCTTCTTTCTTCCCTTGCACGCCAAGATGGCCCTCTCTCCTCCTTCGTTGTGCCTTTATACCTCCTCTGGTTTGGCATGTGCCCTTTTTGTCATTACAGAGAATATTCTCTTAATTTCTTCTGACAATTTTAAATTGACAGGACATTTTAACTTTGAGCAACTTTGTCATTTTCTAGTGTACGATGTTGCATTGTGATGTCTCGAATGAGAGGGTGTGAGCTTTTGTTCTTCTCCATAATATTGAAATAAAAATAAACAGTAGCATAATTTTATTCTAAATACAAGAATTTGCAAAGTTATATCGAGGGGATGCACCATAGAAAAGTGGGAACTAATAAGGGTTTACAATCAAAATAGAGTAAAAATAATGTTCAACATAATTTCAAAGACTAGAATTTCATATACTTGATGCCACACATCATTATCTTATATAACAAACTTTTATTTGGATTTAAAAAAAACTTTTAAAAGATTATAACATTAGACTACTTTGTTATATATATATATATATATATNTATATATATATATATATATAGGGAGGAGTGTGCAACGTTACTTTTTCTCGTATTTGCATGTAGGTCTGCTAATATGGATCTATGAATGCAGACCTATTAGCCGACCTATATCAAAATGTGAGGGAGAGTGAGTCGAGTTTCAATTTGTAGCGCTGCACATACATCATATATATAATTTAAGTTTCTAAATGGTTAGTTATATTGTTAAGAATATGATTGGTTGGAGACTCATCAAGGGGAACTAAGAGAAGGTAATAGAAGAGAATTGAGGTAAAAAAAAATATTTAGATGAAATGACTTAGAGGATGAAGAAGAAAAGATATAAGTATATGTTATTCGGCGAATATCAATATGTGTATGTTATCCTTTATATATATGTATATTCATATATACAATTAAATAAGCTTAAAATTGAAATTTATGTTTAACTATACCTTTCCCTTTGTATACCATTTATTTTGGGATGGAAAGAAACGTGGGTGTTGGAAATGAATCCCCTAGATTTCGTAAACCATTAAAATTTTTCCCTTCCCTTTTGTACCCTTCTTTCACTCCAACCAATGCATGCCCTTAATGTTATAAATAATAAATAATATTATATGATCACTCAATTTTCTAGAGAATTTGATTTCTTCATTTCTATAATTCTAGAGTGAGCATATTTCACTCTTCTAAATTATATGATCACTCTAATTCTTCTTTCTACTAATTCGGAGTAAAGCATGCTTCAATCAAAAGATTAGGTATTCACGAGTCAGGTATGACCTGACCCAACCCAATGAATTTCAAATGGATCAACGAATTTCATTAGGTTACTCGATTAAATTTTATTTTTTATTTATTTTTGATATATTTAATATTAGTTATACTCCTTTAAAAGCAAGAATCACATGTTCTCAAACATCTAAAAAAACTTTGAAAGATATAGAGCATTTTTATTTTAAATAAATTGAAACTTTTATCTAAGCAAACCAATTCAATTTTAATATAAACATATATAAAAGTTAGATCATGGAATTTTTTATGGAAAATTGAAACTCTCACCCAAACCCATTGATGATTGGATCATAATTTGATTGATTCATATCAATCTGAACTACCCCCAATTGAGATTGAATGGCTTCATTTATTCAGGTTTATAAGATCCACCCGAATCAATTGAGACCCCTAATCCCACTACCACTACATACCTTGTTTTACTTTTGCCCTTCTTTATTCCTTGTGATGAATTGAATAAAGGGTTATCTTCATTTTCTCCCCTCAACTATACTTATTTTCATTTTACCCCATAAACTTTAAAATTAGTTTGTTATCTCCCCTCAACTTTTCAAATACTTCCACTTAATCTCAATTGCATTAATTTTGTAATATATTTACTTTTTTTTATCCGTGATTACTTTAATTAGCTTTAAAAATTAAAAAAAATCAAATGGACTCCAAAGAAGATAAGGTAAAGAATGGTCTCGTTTAATTTTTGACATTCTTTTATTTTTTAAAAATGAAAAGTTAAAATTAAATAAGGGTAAAAAAATGCATACTAAACTAGAAGTAAATTTTAAGTATTTGGGGGTAATGTGGAAGTGATTGGAAATTGAGAGGAGGTAAGTGGATAAATATTATAGGTTAGGGGGGTAAAGTGGAAATAAGTTGTAGTTGGGAGTAGAAAATGAAATTAACCTTTGAATAAATGTATTATCAAATCCGAATAAAACTTTAAATTTTCACCTTGTTTCTTCTTTTGTGTAGATGCCCAAGGAGAGAAAAATTAAAGCCGAGGGGAACACTTCTCTTTTTTTTTCCTTTTCACGTGTTAATTTTGGTTGTAAGTTCGTGTATTAATTATCTATTACATTAAAAATAAATTTTCCTTGCCAAAGAATCCTTAATTGAATCAAATATCTGTGTGATATCATAACTTGTTTACACTTATGTGAATTCAAATCTCAATCATATCATCTCAAATCTATTGTTGCACCACCACTTTGATGGAATGCAACCTAACTCAACCCCTTTATCAAATTGTATTAGATAACAAATTTGGGTTTTAATTCGCTTTTCCTTTCTTTCATATTTCTTTGCCTTTAGGAAGTTTGAATTTGTTTACCCCTTCTGCTCCTTGTCCACAGAAAAATAAAATAAAATAAAAAAGAGTTGCTCCCTACCCATATTGGCCACTTTTTTCTTGTTTATAAGTTTTTATTGCTTGATTGAGAGAATTCGGGTACTAGTTTATTGGACACTTGGACCAAACTTGAGATCAATAATTTATTGTCACCTTCTATGATTCATTGAATCTTGCATATGTCTCCATTTGTTGAGACTTCTTGCCTACACAAGTAGATCTTTCTGTGATCTTGTTTCAGATGCGACAACTATGCCTTTTAGATATGTTTTCGTATTTTCAATGGCATATCTCTGTTATTTACTTCCTTTGGACGTTACATTGACAACATGTCAAAATCAAATTTATTTTCATTCTACAAAATAAAAAATGGAGGATGCCATTACAAACTGAAGTTGGACCGAATTGAACTAACGTGCACTGTTAAGACTAGATAAATGACAAATAAAAAAATAAGTGCTTTGGGTGTCATGGATGAGAAAATTTGAGTACTTGGCACTACATTTGAAGTTCAATCGAGAAACGCTTCAAGCTTTAAAGACGAAGGATTGTATTATAAGACTGAATTAAAAAAGAATAAAGTTTGACGGCAATTTAGAAAAATAGCCGAAAAAAGAAGTATACTTCTAATGAAGGTTAACAAACTTCGAACTCCAAGTCGCCTACTTTATGTCGCCTGATAGTACCAGGCTATGAATACACATTTGTTGTTTCCACATCGTAGTGATATTTTGATACTAGTTGTGCATTCCTGTCTTTACACGGATGATAAAAATAAGGCATGATCATTCTGAATATTATTTTCCACAAGTCCTGACAAGAAAAATGAGCCTCCCCCACTCGCACTATTGTTGTTTCTTTTCATTTTTTTTTTACTTTGTAAAAAAGAAAAATCTTAAGGACCCAAGGATACTAAGGAACTCCTTTAAACAACCTAACCAATATTCCAAGAAAAGTATATCTTCTTCTCGAGGAAATAAATTGATCACGCAACAAAATAGTTGTACAACAAGTGTTTATGATATTCTTGCATTCTTTAAAGATTTGCACACGACCACACCTGCAGATGTCCTCATAGGGCTCTCGCCAAGAACAGCGATACAACCATCCGTGGTTTTCAGCTGAGGTTGAACATGCTCCCATATCTTCTTCTTTTGTAGCTGCAATTTGCAACGTATACAAGAATATCAAGTTTCCGTATGTAATTTTATTGGGGCAATCTCAAGATAGCTAAAAATTGTGCTAAAGGAAATGAAAGCACGTTCTTCGTGAGGATGGACAATATCATAGTTGATAAAGTTTATTGATCTGAGAAAATATGATGTACACCAGTCATCAAAGTTATCAAAGTACTAAATGAAGTGTTCAACCCAATTTATGCTGCTAAACTAATTTATACCCCCTCCATTAGCGATGAAAACATTAAGGCAGGGTGAGCATTACAAGGAAGGATACTTAAAAAAGGTGACAACAGGTTTCTCTAACTTCCACTTGAAATGACAATGGGTATTACCAGCATGCTTTAGACGCATAAGTTTTTTCCTGTGTTAACCCTGATATCCAAAACCCTTTAGGTCCCTGTCTAAGCGAGTTTGAGGTGGGAAAGCTAAAGGTAAGCATCTTGATGCTTCCAAGGTTATATCTTATAATAATCTCTCCTTACAATTTTAGATCACTAACAAGTTGCACTAACAAACTACTGGTAGCCTTGACCTTTGTTATTTATCACAAATAAATAGACTCCTAGAACTAACCTCAACATTTTTGTGGCTTCCTAGAATATACTCTTAAGATCATACGTAATGTAAACCATGGAAGTTTGAGTGAAAATCCAATTAGATAAGAATCCAGAAACTTTCAATCTCAGATAATACAGGTTCTGGAAAATGCAATCTACTACCTCTATAAGAAGTACCAAACAAAAGAGAACGTCAAACATCTCTCAAAGCGCAGATATAACAAACGGACGGCAACTATAAGTTGTAGCCGTCCATTCCTCTCTCAAAAAAGATATAACAAAAATTGAAGTATCATGATCACTTGATTTGTCATTGCATTCATGAGCTCCTTAGATCATAGAATATTTTAGTATAGTTCTTCGAAAACAACACAAAATTAAGCAGAACACAATGAATTACCAAATTGGGGTGCCATCAAAATGACATAGGCAGAACTTCTAAACTAAGGATGACCAATTTAATTTAGGCAACAAATTTTCAAACTGAATGGTGCGCATGTTGGTCGTCTAAAATTAGCTCTGGCTTCCATAGAAAGTCTGTATTGTCTAGGTCCCAAATCCATAACTTCTCAGACAAAAAATGAACTTGAGAATTGAAAATTTGAACCTGGGATGTTTAGAAAAAGTGAAAGATATGAAATTAAGGAGATTTAATTTGGACTCTCGTATAGCATAAACCCCCAACCAGGTAATTGGCTTCATTGAGAGAAACTTCCCAGCAACTAGAAAAATAAATTACACAGCTGTTAAGTCAATAATGTAAAACAATATCCTATTATGAGAAGCAAAAGTGCAAAACATTTTGGGTACATGAATAAATTTAAAATACGAATGATCATCTGTTCATCTGATTTATGTTAAACTCCAAAGTTGATTTCCTAATGCAGCTGTGATTGTCACTCTTCAATTTATGATTGAAAGGCTGTGATAACTAATTTCATCTTGCAACCTTTATGATTTCCTGTTTAACTGTGATTGCCGCTTGATTCCCTTTAATCCGTTTTCAAGTTCCCTAAAAAAAAATCTGTTTTCAAGTTGATTTTGCAGAAAAAACATTCTATTAGATTTAAAGGCTGAGAAACTCAGTTTATTGCTTTTATAACCAATAGGCCCAAAGACTGCGGTAACATAATTTGTTTGGAATGAGAAAAGAGGATCAAAGATTCTGTAATCTTGAAACTAGGTAGAAGCTTTGGATTCAGCAGTTATTTAATAATCTTGGGGAAGAACATGAAAGAGAAGAAGCTCCATCCTTGCATGCTGAGGGTCGAACAAGAGCTGAAGTCAGTTAGATGCATCAAAATCATGAGAATAGAATTCTATAATTTAATAATCTGATAAAGGAGTCAAATGGTCCCAACAAACTCAAGCCTTGAGAGAACTAGAAATACCACAATCTCAATATCTCTATATTGATTTTTATTTGATTATCACTTATCAGTTGCATTTTATAAGTTCAAATCTAACAAAAAAAAGTAAAAATGTTTCACGGGATTAGTCATGCGATTGACATTAATTTTAGCTAAGCCCTTTAGTTTACTTGCTTCTTATTCATCTAGGGTCTAATTGATTTGTTGTAAGTAGTATTCATCTACTCTCTAATCTTCAATGCAAAATGATAAGAGGCTGAAAATGACTATGAAATTAAGATAGATGTTATTAGTAGTAAAAGTGCAAGGATCTTAAACACAAACCTACTAATAATTTGTCCATTCGAGATGACAAATCTCCAAATAAATAGTTCGTATGGAGTGGACCAAACTCCAATACAAAGTTCACAATAAACTTCTCAAAGGCTGCCATAAATGTAGAACCCATCGTGTATTTATAACATGAAAGGTTAATTACTATAACTACAACAAAGCTAGTGATAAAGACAAATCAATGGAATATTGTGGGTTGTAACTATTCATAATTTTCCTAATCAGCAAGCTATATTTTAACGCAATACATATTGGTATCATATCAATATGATACCTTGGCTGACTAAATGATTTGTATTTGCAGATATGTGAAAGCTGAGGGTTAAAACTTGTTGCGCTTATCCATTTCATTCATTCACACCTAGCTATCCTATATTTTTACCCACACACATCACTTAGTGAACCCCTCAAGAATAAGAAACCGACAACTATTTAGTGTTGCAAATAATGTAATAGATGAAGTTGGACTTTGGAAAATAAATGTGTGGATCACAATGAAACACATCCAAATAGTAAGCAAACAATGATAACATAGCTACAGTGAAATCAAAAAGTACAACTAAAATAAAATTCATAATATAACATATCTCTTCCATGTCTAGAAGGATAATTAGTCACATCTGAGGGAACCATAAACCAATACAGGGCAGTAATATAGAGTATCGAGTTGTAAATAAAGATTATCAATATATAAGTTTGAATACTTCTTTTTTACTTTAAATATGCATATAACTTGAAAATTTTCAGATGAACGACATAAAGAAAAAAGAGACATACAAAAGATATCAAGAACCCACAATTGGGTGCTTCAAACCTCAAGGAACAATATAAAGAAGCTTGAAATATGAAAGAATCATATAAGGAATAGCTTGGAACATCAAATATCATATACATCAATGAAGAATAAATGTCAATGTCTGCTAACCAACAAAATGCTGTTGCTATTATTAATAGGTTAAAATAAACCAACACTTAGTTTCACCTTTAAGTTGTAGAAGAGTAATTAATTTAGTAATTTTACCTTGTGTAATGGATTGAATTAACTAGTTACACATGAAAGGCTCACTTTTCAATGTATTTGCACTTCAATTTAGCCCCAGGGATGAAATTACAGCAAATAGAATAATTGGGTACCACAAGTTACGTGTCCTCCACCAACAATTCAGCCTAGATTTCCCTGAAATTTTATTCTTACCTTATGTCGAATAACCAATTGACCACAAGTTGTAACCTAATTTCATACCAAAAGTATCTAACAATCAAATAAATATAACATTGCACAAATTAATTATTACATGCATACCTGTATTTAAATAATATTTTTTTAAGAAAGATATCTAAATGATAATTGTAATGAAGCTGATAATTCTGCTGTCTCACTGTAATAGTATCAAGTTTCTTCAGATTGAAAAGTAAATGTTGTCATCATCACTAACTATATATTCTTCAACGGCTCAGAATTGACCTACTTATATTATGAGATCACAATATGCATAATATGATTGAGCTATCTAGAAAACTAATTATCACAACCATAATGTTGATAATAGGAATATACCTGAAACCACTGAATCATAGAATGTCAAAACAATGTTGAGAAAAAAAAACCATTTGCAAATATAAAATCTATGACCAATTTACCTGATTAGGGGTTGCAGGATCAGCCTGTTTGTCTCTTTCTTCCTCTGTGCCAAACCATATTCTTTCACCTGGGATTGAACCTTCAGGGGGAATAAGAAGCTCAACATTTTCATGAGATTCATCAGAAGCAGCCATCAACATGCCATTTGACTTGATTCCACGCATATTTCTCGGTTTCAGATTCGCAAGGACCACTACCCTAGTGTCCTGCTTTTTGAAAAGCGACCAAGAAAACATGAACATCTTTTAGTAAAAAGCTTTAGCATCCTATGTTTGGTGATTATCATAATTATACATTTCTAAACCTAGTCGACTGTGAGCATTGATAAAAGACAAGAAATAATATGAATGTTAATTATACATATGGCAAACTATAACCATGATTATCAAGTTAAGTTTTTTTAAGTGAGGCCTATATTCTTGTTTTCAAATCTTAGCATTCATAACAATCGTTTATGAAGATCTTCATTTTCCAAGTATATATTTCAAAACTTGTTCAATTTTTTTAAACATAATATTTAAAGTATTTAAGATGATTATTAGGTATCAATATCATGATCCTTAGAGCTTTCACTGAATGGTTTAGGAATAACGCGGATCAATTGTTTAAGGATCTAATGAATATAATAAGTAACATGCTGATGAGAACAAAATGGTACTATTTGCTGAGGAGGTGATGGAGGTGGGTGTAAAGGACCATTTTATAATGAGATGTAGCTAATTTTTTTTTTAGGAAGCGATGGTAACCAATCAGTATGATTCGTGGATAACCAAGAAGTGCAACTATTTGTTGTCAAAATTGACGCAGCGGGATTATGAAAGATGGACCTATGTTAAGAAACAATGATACAAGACGAGAAGAAAAACAAACAAATAATCTTGAGATCCACTGAGAACCTTGAACCAACAAAAATATCGATTTGCAATCACCCACTTCAATTGATAATAAAAATAATTGTAGGCAGAGCTCTTCAGAATCCATTGAAAGCAATGAATCCACAGGATACAGGAATACGAAGTTCAATCGAGAGAAAATATTCAATCACTGAGTTTATTGATACTAATTCTAAATAGGAAAACATGGTCCTAACCAAATAGACTGCAACAAACTTCAAACTCTAGCAAAATTAAAATAATTTTCATGCATCAAAGCTTAGTTCTCAAACAATTATCACGGTCTCATGGATTTATATAAACTTTCAAAGAATCCCGAATAACAAGGAAACCAAAATAAAAAGATAACAAACTAATCAAAAGGTCAACTGAAGGCCTAAACTAAGGGCAGGAGGCACATGACTAAATGTTATAGGCTACAGGCTGCAGACCCATAATAATTAATTGTACTACATCATGCCATTTGTGATTGATGCTTATGATAATTTGCATTTTGATTTCAATAGGCAGTGGACATGAAAACCCATCATGAAGAAAGAGAAAGAATTAATCAGATTCTACACTTAAGAAAACAAAAAAAAAAAGAATTATGAAGAAAGGAAACAGTGGAATACTTAAATTAATCAGATTCTACAAATGCAACTAAATTAGTTCTGTCAATCGAAATAAGAGAACCATGAGAAGATATTATTTTTAAAAAGTAAATAGAAAGAAAAGAAAAATGGAGATGCTCTAGAGGTAAGAATTTTTCAAATCATTTAGGTTCTTAATAAACCTGGCATTCACTGACTTTATTTTTGTAGGGAATTTGCAAACACAAAAAGAAATTATAGCTTTATATACATTATGAATCTATTTAGTGAAAACAATTTTTAGGTAATCCCTTTTCATGGTCATCAAATACATCCCAACAAATGGAAAAGAAATAGCCCTGCCTTTTGCACATCGAGAGTGACATATCTTAGTTCTGAATCTACCCCAAGCATAGTCCTTGACATTCAGCAAGAAAGTACCCATTTTATTTTATTTTTACATCATTTGTCTTAGATCCAAGAAAAGCATCTACCCTTTGGTTTCAACCATGAAAAACATCCATAAGCTAACTTTTTTTCTTTCTCAAATTAGATTAAAAGTAGCATCGAACCTGATAAATCCTATGATGTGCCCCCAAATTAAGATGCATGCTTTATCATGAGTACACCATGAATATGATCGAATTTAATGCCGGAGAAGAAAAGTTAAATAATGAGGATATGAGCAAGAAGCTTCTCGACCTGGAGTTGTTCCATGGGGACGTAGTTGACGAGACCGCTGCAGATGGTTCTCGGCTCCGCCTCGCCGACGTCAACCTCTTCCACGTACAAGGAGTCCGCCTCCGGATGCCTCCAGGCTTTGAGCACGCGCCCGACCCGGATGTCCAGCGCGTCCGCCGCCTCCCTCAGCGGGTCCGCAGGAGGGCCATCATTCGCGGCTTCCGCTGCAGCGTCGCTCACCTCCTCGGTCGACTTCGCCGGCAGCGGCGTGGTAGAGCAGTAGGCCCTCCGCGGTCGGCAAACAGGGTCGAGGATCGGGAGAATGCGGCTGGCGCAGCGATACGACGAGGAGGGGAAGGAGGAGGAGGAGATAAGAGAGGAAGGAGTCTTCTTGTGCGCGAAGCAGCGAGCGGCGGAGGCGGCGGCTGAGAGGAGCAGAACGGTGGCTCCGGTTCTGGGCACGGAGGCTGCTGCCATGGATGGGTATTGGCGCGTGTAGTGTAGGGTTTGGAGTGGNTGTATATATATATATATATATATATATATATATATATATATATATATATATATATATATATATATATACACATATACATAGACAAATATTTTTTTGAGAGAGTAGATGTAATTTCAATTGAAAAAAATGGATTAATAATTATGATACAAGAAATAGTACTTTAAATTTTCTTTAATAATAGTAATAATGAGTAGCTTATGTCGAGACAATTAAAAAAAAGTTGCTAAAACAATGTGATTCATATTGGATAATAAAAAATATTTTATTAGAAAGATATGCTGAAGGTTTTATCTGAACATAGATTACATATTTTTATTTTTATGAAATAAGTCATTGGACATTTAATTATCGCTCATAGTAATTATTGGGTTCCTTTGTAATATAGAAATAAGATATATTAAAGATTAGAGATAGATAAGTCATGCTCGGAGGCTTTTCAGCCTGTCAAGGAGGAGAGCACACTTCATCTAGCTTAGGTTCCACTTTTTTTATGAAAATAAACTTTTAAGAAAATGACTTTAATAAAAATAATTTATCTTCGTATATTCAATATATGTCTTGAACATATTAAAACGATTGTCTACAAAATGTAACTAAGATAATTTTGTGAGAAGAAAATTAAATTCTCATTTAAAAAAAGAATAAGTCACTTTTTCATAATTTAGCTTTCCTGATCAACCAGAAGTCATTTTCTGATTGGTGATCAACCATATTTGTGTTATAGAAAGTGATAAAACTATTTTTTGAAAAAAAAATGCATTCATCAAAATAAATTGAGCCTTAGTTAGTTCATTGGCGCGTTTATTGTTTGGTAGAAAATAATTTTGATGTTAATAATGATTAATTCATAACACTTCTTGACATTACACTTTATCGAAGAATACAAATTAGCCAAATCTTTTCACTTTCTCAATCACATGAACATGTCATGGTTAACCCTCCAACTACGATTTTGTACTTGAGATGTTCTTCAAAAAAAAGATTTTACTCCTCCAACTTTAATTTTATACATCTCATATCCCTTTTACGGGCAATTGTCAATTTATGCTAACTTAACGTTGACGCAATGCACTTTCTCTCTTCTCCATGTTATAAAAAAATAACACATAATTTGTTCTCGAGTATATATTAAAAAAATATCACAATTGAAAAAGACAATGCTCCCCTTGTCGTGATTGGTGACATGGCATCAGCCCCCACCCCCTCCCTTTGCAATTCGCGAGTATATATATGTTTTATGTTTTTATGATGTGTCTTTTCTGAAGTGCATTGCATCACCGCTTAAGTCAACAAAAACTGCCCATAGTCAGTTCGAAGGGACGTCAAATGTGTAACATTAAAGTTGAAAGGTGTTCTATTCACAAAAAAAAGGAGAGTAGTTCACACACAATCACTATAATTAAGGAAGCATCCCAAAAATTTACCCCACAAAATAAGATAAAGTATTCTCACAAATCAAGATTATATGATAAAGAAGAAGATATGTGAATAATAATTTTTATTTTTTTAATAAAGTTCTCATTGAATTATGAATATTTGTTCAATATTGTTAAGAGAAGTGCGGCACAGGCCGCGTTTGGGAAGTGCGGCACAGGCGCGGACGTTGCACGTAAGAGGAGAGAAAAAATATATTATTGTTGTGATACCATATTAAGAGAATAATTTTGATGAACAATTTTTCTATATCACATCTTGAGTGCTTGTACATTTATATATAGCACATTAAAGAATCAAAATAATAACTGACTATATCTACCAGATATCTAATCTAACCAGATGATGTTATCCAATCTAGATAATATATAACTAGATGATAATAACAATCTAATCTAGATGACGATCATCCAAATTTCAGTTGATAAGACACACTAACAAATATGTGGTAACATCTCCACCTTACTCCCCAAACCAATCATCAATTCAAATTTTCATCAAGCAACGAGTCAAGTGCTCTTCGTTCATTCATATGATTTTTTTTAAATATGATATAAGCTATTAACAAATTTAAGAAACAGGAAAATTGCTAGCTATGTGCAAAAAATAATATATGACCCCTTGTATGACAAAAGGGTTCAGGATAGTGTAGAGGATGAATCAAAATTACAATTAATTTTAGTTTAAAAATTTGAATGTCAAGACAAAATAGCCACAATAACTCATTTTCGGCCCAAAATTATTAGTAATTTTGATGTGTTATATGCACATGTCATAGGGCCACTCTCGAGAGGGCTTTGGCTAGTGTGGCATCTAGGTGAAGCGGGGGCACCTCGACTATTCAACTTTAGCCTTGACATGCTCTCGCACATAACTCAGTGACATCCTTGGCATCGTTGCTCTGAATTCTTTAAGGTGATGTACTTTAGTGCTAACTTCGCTTATTGAGTCTTTGTTCAAGTGCAATTTGTCGCATAGGCAACACTTCTTTAACTTGGCTAGCTTCAATACGGAAGTAAACTTGCCATTATCATAGCTATTTAACATATGTCGAGGGCTTATGCCTCCCCCACAATTACCATCGATCGGGAGCTCAAATGACGATGATGTTTGCCAGTAAGGATTCAATGGCTGCAAGTAAGTAATAAAAGAGTGGTGCATCATTGATGATATGATCCAACTCCACTCAAGCCCAAAGTTTGGTTGTTAATGAAACTTGCTCGCAATATCTTTTTGTCCACAAATGTTTTTGAAGAAGGAGCTCCAAGAACTCAATGGCATAGTCCTTTAAGAATTCCTTTCTGTCGGAGATGAAAGAGCATCATGTATGCCTCCAAGCCTAAATCTACGGGGGTGAATGCATTCAACTCATGGCAAAACTCCACCCATGTCTCGATCAATTTTGATTTGTTAGTCGACATCCTCGCAAATGCAATACCGTAAGATTGTTGCATCTTGTAGAAACAATGAGATGTTCATGACCATCTTGCCTTTTAAGGTGATGTTGTAGGCCTCGAGGTAAATCCTTATATTTTAAGGAAGCTTTTTATCTCCTTAGTTGACCTCTCACCTTTGTATGGTTAGCCTTGGGACGCCGATCAATCTTTGATCACAAGATGGACCGGCTCCACTCCCTTGATCCTTTGTTGATCAATGGGTCAATCTTGATTTCAGGCCACTTTAGCTTAGCCTCAAAAACTTTTCTATGATAGCTTTCATGAATGGCTTGCAACTTGACATTAATGGATTGTTATAAGTTGATGATGATTGTTCCACCAACTTGAATCATATGGAGAATGATGCTACTTCTTGTTGCGCGTCATCTACCTTCATCGAACTCTTTAAGATTTCCTCTTGCATTGATACAACGCATCGCAAGTCGCCTAAGCTCGAGCCAATGCTAGTGACATAACTCTCAAGGGTCATCATCATGTCCTTTTATTTTGAATAGCATGAGGCCATCATGGGTTCATCTTGCTTTGCTTAATCATTTTCCATGGCAGACTAGGACATCATTGAAGCAAAGCTACACAACATTAATACAATGTGTGATGCATTTGGTCCAAAAAAGAAGCGACTTTGTTACTACTTGTCATAATGTCACTTTTGGGAGTGCTTTGGCCCATGCAACGTCTATGCGAAGGGGGTTCCTAGACAAGCATGTTCGAGTTTAGAGCAAAAGATTTATCATGCGACTTGCTAAAAGCTGCCTGTTGAGAGCTTGAGGGGTCCTGCGAGCGATGGGCATCATGTGGAAGCGCAAGTGTTCTCTGCGTTTTCGTGCACTTGGTTTGCAGAGTTCGAAGGGGCATTTTTGTGTGGTTTGTCATGTCAAACCACGCTTGAGGCAATGCACTAGAATTATGAAACTTTTACGTGTATTAGTAAAATACTTGAATACAAAAGGTTTGGGGAGAGGGCCAGATCCACTCTCCTTATTATATCTTAGACTCGAGGGTTAGAATGAAGATCTAATATGTGGAGGACCATCAAGGAGGTGCACTACATCATTATAATATTTACAAGATTGTCACTAAATACAAAGAAAAGTACACAAGTGGGATTACAAAAGAAAATATTTGGAAAGTAAAATAAATTGGTCATGATCCATGAGAATCCCTTGACTAAAAGTAAAGGAAGATTTGCAGGTGACGTTTGTAAATGATAATAGATTCTTCGGATATCAATGAATGATTTGATTCAATAGATTAATTTTAATTGTGTTTCGATGAATTAAAATATCATGATGATTTGGTTTGATGATAAGTTCCAACGGGTGTGTGGAAAAAATATGTGAATCGAAAAGATAAAATATATTTTCAATGAAGATAAAAATTTAGTTAAACTTAAAAAATATAGTAATAAATTATTGTTATTGTATGATGAATATAAAATAATAAAATGTTTTCTTACAAAATAAAATTAATCTCACGAATAATATAAAAACAATATTGTTATTGTATTATGAATATAAAGTAATAAAATGTTTTCTTACAAAATAAAATTAAAAATATAAATTAATCTCACAAATCATATAATAAAACAATATTTTATTTTAATCTCTCACATTTAATATCATAAAATATAGTCATAAAATAATTTAATAAATGTAAAAAATAAATTTAGGTAATAATAGTTTTAATTGTATTATTAGGTTAGCATAAGATACATAATTATTGTTGAATCTAGGATCCCGAGAATGTTTTGAATGATAAAAAATTTGTAAGTGAACTCAACCTGTACTGATGAACTTGTTTGAGCTGATTTCTGTAACATGATGTATTCAAGTTCAGTACAGCGGTCGACCTGAGTTGAAAGAATGGACGACCAGTGCACATGTAATATATATCAGAAGAACCATGTGTGTAGTGGGCGTCCTAAGTATATGAAGCGGTCGACCAACATCAGAGGGAGAGAGCATATGAGGAGAAGCAAAGCATAGAC
>LTAE01004172.1:18281-33683 GCA_001647135.1 Pontederia paniculata | reverse complement strand
ATATTCATGAGCTTGTAGAAGCAACACAAGATGATTCTATTTCTAGACATCATTCATTGCATCTCATTAGGCAAAGCTACTAGTTGAATAAGATAATTTTCATCACTTGACAACCTAGGGAAACTTAAATGAGTTAGATACTCTCATAAAAGTTTAGCATCACATTCACCAAATGAAAGATTCACAAGCATGCATAATCACCATTCCAAAGCACTTGAATTCTAAACATCATCTAGCCCTAAAACAAGAGGGATTTAGCTATGCATGATGTGAGATAAGAGAGGGAGAGAGAGATGAAAATTCCATTAGTACAAATCCAAAATCCATACATTAACATCACAAATAAAGTTTAGAACACTACAAGTTAACATACCTCATACAAGAATTAAAACCCTAGAATCAACCTTCTAAAATGTGACCAAGGAGCCCCAAAATCAGCCCCCAAAGGGGCCTCAAAACTGTGAACATGACTGTCTCGGCCAACCAAATCAAACCTCAAATCCGTCTATTTATACTGTTGTGTCACGACTCGTGATGAGGTGTAACGACCCATGATGAGGAAGCGCTACGGCTTCATTGTTGCGCTCTCCAATCCTTCGAAATCCTAAAGTCATCTTGAAGTCGGTTGAGCTCTCCAATCCTTCGAAATCCTACAAGAATCATCCGACTTTGAGTAGATAGTAATTCTTCGAGGAATTGATATAAGATATGATTTGAATCATTTGATAATGCTACAAAATAAGTGACTCAAGCTAACCATAGGTATGTATTTATCACACTTATCATTTTATTTTTAGATTTCGTGATTATAATTGTATGAGATTTGGATTGTCATCCATATTTTATTGAGAATTTTTTTACGTTTTGATGGATTTAACATTTTGACTTACGAAGACCAAGTGATTGATTATATCCCACATAGATATTCAAGTAATCTAATTTCTATCCTTTTTGTGGTCAAGGTTTTTGGTTTTGAGAAAATATTGGGTGCTCAATTGAGTTTTAAGATAGCTATATTTGATAACTTTCATATTGATCATTTTAGAAGATTAACTTTGTATGATTTTGTATTTTATATCATGTGTATTGGATTATTTTCATTGGATAAATTCACACTCGTTGTTTCCATTGAATTTACCTCTATTGGTTTTTATCAATGTTTCCATAACTGGATTAGAGATAAGACTGAACGTCCAACTAGATCACGGTTGGATTAATTCGACTGGATTCAATTAGATTGAATTAATTTTTTTATAAAATAATATTATTTATAATAACTTATAATGTATATAGCACAACTAATATTATGTAATATATAAAAATCTAATTATACCTACTAATAATTAGATATAATATAAAATATTATTTATTGTATGTTTAAAATATCAAAAGAATGATGATTGAAAGATTATTATTATATATTTATTATTATATAATAATACATATTTATTTATTTATTTTTAACCATTTTTAATTTTCTTTGTAGTTTACTTTATTTTATTCTTTTAGTATCTTTCTTTTTTATTTTTCCTATCAATTCTCCTTTTATATTTGATTTGTCTTTCCATTTTTATTCTCCCAAATATGCCTGCATTTTCCTTGTTTTCCTTCCATTTCTTACAATACGTTTTCACCTTGATCTAAGTTGAACCTTTTTTTAATTATTTATTAATTTTCAAAAAAAATATTGCATACAAAAAATCATCATGATTGATATATAATTATTTATGACGCTAATAATTTTATATTAATTATTTTAACCCAAATTATTATTAATTTTTCTTTTATTTTATTTACACCTCTTTCTTTTTTATTTTTCTTTCTTATTCTTATTTATTTTCCTGTCATTTTATTTCCTATTTTCAATTTTGTTTGCCATTATTTTCCTTTTAAAGACTTTAATGTTTACCTAAAAATCATGATGATTGATATTATCATTTTACTAACAAGTCAAAATTATTATTTGAATTCATGTTTATTTTAATTAGCTTTCATCTTTGCCATTTTTATTTCCAAATTTGTTTATCTAATTATTTTACGCTTATAGCATTTTCCTTCAATTTTTGTAATATTTTTTTACTTTGGTAGGGTTTTTTTCCCTAATTCAAAGTCGAATAGATTTTTGGCCGATTCACCGGTGTTCCTATTTTTTCGATTTGATCCAGTTTTGTCTGGTTTGTGCCCTTCCATTTTTGGAGTGAAATGAGACCTGACCAAGTGCCAGTTCGCGATCGAACCGGTCGGTTTGATCAAATTTTAATAACATTAGTTTTTATAGTAGATTTACCTTTATATTCATTGAAGACTTCTTGATTTATAGTAATAATTTATGTGATTCTTCGACATATTTTCTATCATGGGCGAATAGAAGAATTCACATTAGATCAAATCGATTTTTTTTGCTTAGACGCATTTGATTACATTCATTTAGACTCTTTATTTCTAAGGAGTATGCTACATAACTTGTTTGATAGATTCATAATGCATTGAGAAAAATCTCCAAAATTTTGAGATTTATTATTAAATATGTCTTTTTATATGGGCATAAAATCCTTCACCGAAGGGAGTGTGAACTTCCCTTCCTTATCTTGTGTCTAAATTTTGTTTGCAGGAAAGTAGTTATCGGATCATGTGCATTGATGTATTTCTCAAATCTATTAATTTGGATATTCGTAGATTCGAGGTTAAATCAAAGAGAGGAATGATATAATTTTGGAAGTTATAATTTTTTAATATGACATGAATTTAAAAGTTATCAAATTCAGAGATGATATAAAAAGAAAGTTGTCAAATATAAAGATTACATGAATTCAACAACTTTCAAATTAGAACATGTCAAGGAAGAGACTCCATAGCCAAGATGATTTTGTTAAACATTATTGGGATCTAATTGCCTGTAAATATTGTTGTATCATTATTTAAAAATAATTTGAAACTATCAAATTTTGATCTAATTGCCTGTGTTGTAAGAAAACTCTTGCAATTTGTTCTTAGTGAAAGTAATTACAAAATAAACTCGAGAATAAATTTATTAATTTATGAAATTGATTACTTAATTTATTGATAATTTTGAAATTAATATTTAGTTGTTTGATCTTATTTTTTAACTCGTTCTTCTTGATTATCATATATTATTTTGATCATTATATATTTCCTAAGTCTATAACCACCCACATGCAAAGAAATGAAACAAAAATGTACAAATAATTGTAGCACTGATACCTTTTTAGTAGCTCGTCGGCCAAAATGAATGTTTGTTCTGATTTTATCTTTCTAGATGAGAACAAAAAACAGTCTCAAATAATTTACAGATTCAATTGACATTTCCAGTTAAAAATAATAATTTATTCTTCACGCCCATCAGATGTCAAACAATTACTAGGAAAGAATATGAAAAAGACGAAATGAATAAATCTAAAAATAAATAATAACAAATAATTAACTCGAGAAACCTCTAAGATGACGGCAGTAAGTGAGTAGTTCACTTTTTGGAAAAGTTAAAGATAAAAAAAAAAGAAGTTTCAGCTTCTCTCGATCTGTCTAGACGACGTCGCTTATGAGTTGAAGATGGTTGTCGCAGTGGTGCTTCTCTACGAACATCCTCGACGCTCCTTCCACAGTTCGACGCCATGTCTGCAAGCAGAAACCCCCCATCACAATATCCAACATATTGTTAAAAAACATATCCAAAAAAATAATAGTTTTAGAGGTTAAGAGTTCAGTATAAAGAAAATTACTCTAATATTAGCAGAAAATACTTGTGTTGTATCTTAGAAACAGATTAAATAATCTACTCGTGTTGTCATACACACACTGTGACGACTATTAAATAATGACACTTTAAGGTAATCACAAATTGGTCATATGGGTTCAGCAAATATATGTAGCATAGATCTAAATCTAGAACGTTCGTTTAATATTGATCCATCTTATGTCAATGCAAGATATCTTATATCAAATATACTACGGCGAAAGAGAAAATTTAGTATTTAACGCTCTATAAAATGAATCAACAGCCTAAACTGATTCAAAATAGTTGCAAGAGAATGCACTAATTAACACTTGTTTTGAAGAAATAAAATTCTTGGGGAATATTAATTCTTCACGTGTTTATATGAGAACATTACTCGAAAAAAATAATTTAAAAGGGGAAATAACTAAGCAATAATGATAAATAATAGAAATAATAAGGTCCTTTCTTTATGATTGAAATTTATATTTTCTTATACCTTCTCCAGCGCGGCCAAAAGACTTCGGATCCCCTCGGCGTCCTCGATCCCCATGCGGCGGAGCAGCGACACGGTCGCGGACCTGCGCCTGCAGGCGGGAGCACCCGGGAGGAGGGACTTCCACTCCGCCATCCCCCCGCCGCTCATCCGACGCTTTCTCCTCCCCGAAATCTCGCCGCCGCCCGACGACGACGCGAGCTCCCTCGCTGACAGCGCGGCGAGCGCGCGCCTCGACCTCTTCCTCCTGACAGCGAGGCGGCCTCCGGCCGTCAGCGCGCGGGGCGAGCTAGCCGCGCCTGGGGGGGACGACTCGTCGGCAAACTTGCGGAGGAGCTTGTCGGACGAGGCCTTGGTTACGTGCTGCACGGTCGACGCCATCGTTTTCCTGGAGCCACCCGCGCGCTGGGGAAATGAATCGAGCAGTTGGAAGGCTTTCGATGTAAGGGAATGAACCGTTAGTAGTAGCAGCAGCAAGCAGTAGTAAAGCTTATAAGGGGGGGAGGGTATGGACTATGGAGAGAAATATAGCCGTTGGGGGTTGTGGTGGGATTTAGTTAATATGGTCAGACAGCGTGGGGTCTCAAGATCTTGTCCACCACCACGACCATGTACCATGTGCTTTTGGCGATTTGGTGCGCATAAAAGTTACTGTTGGTGTTGGTGTTGGTGTTTTAGGAAAGGCCGCCGAGGAGTTTTGACTGCTATTTTTTTTACTGGCATTTAGCCGTGTATGAGTCTGGAGACATGGTTTGTTGTGTAGTACATACGTCTAGGTACATGTAATTTCGACAAAAATAAGGACAAGAGGACTGTGTGCAACTGTACAAGCAAGTTCACCGGATTGATTTTGACATAAAAGTATTTTGGATGGTTTCATGAAAATGGTAATTCATTTTCAGGCGTTTCCATTTCTGATTTTAAGTGTGATTTTCTTTTCTTTTCTTTTCTTTTCTTTTCTTTTCTTTTCTTATGATGTATGTATGAGTTACTGCAGTGATACAGATATTTGATGCTCAAAAATTTTGTTTTTATCTTTTTCCACTAATTTTTATGCACAAAACTTTCATCATATTTCTATCCGTTGTCTTTGATTCCTACAAAAATCTTCGATACTTCTTTTTTATCTATTGATTCTTGATGGAGGCGAACATGAATCTGATCTTGATCTGATTATTTTTAGTTTAGGATTAGAGCACTATTTTAAATCGAGTAAGATATAATTAATTTTTGGATGGAATGAGTATATCAAGCATTTATAACATACTAATTCAAAACTCAAAATTATAATACTAATAATATATAACTAGTTAATGAAACTATTTACTTTATTAATAATTTATCATTAATTGTATTTTATTTTAGAATATATCATTATTTAAAAAAAAATGTATATATATATATATAAAGTTTAATTATAAAAAAATTCAACTCACCCGATCTGAAATAAATTAAAATTAATATTTTTCTTAAATTTGAATTATTTTGTCTACTATTTGGGCTCAATATTATTAAATTTTTTAGATCAAGTTTTCTTTAAATTAAATTCAATCCATAATTCTTTTGGCTGGCTGTTGCATGTGTGTTGCTGTTTTGCGTAGACCGAGTAATGTTTAGAGAGCAGCGGAGGAGTTTGACTGCCATTTATGACTTGCATATGTTCCCGACGAGTTTTTTCTTGTGCATTGGAGTATTGGTAGCAATGTTGTAAAACTCGGACCGGCGAGCGATTCGAAAAAATCTCCGGATAAGATCGGACCGATTAGATCGGATAATCGAACCGGTTAACATAAATATATTTAAAATAATATAAATAATTAAAATTAATAATTCAAAATATATGATGTTACATAAATTACAATACATATAAATTTTCTATCCCAATTCATAAGTTCACATCACAATTCTGGACGAGTGCGCATATCTAGGCCGCGCGACGCTCGCGTGGCCACACACGCGCCTGGATGCGCACGCGGCTTGGACGCGTGCGTTCGTTAAATGTTGCGCGTCATCCAGGCGGCGTGCGGCCTGGACAACGCTTGCGTCCAGGATGCGGCCGCATGGACGTGCGCGGCGAGAAGTAAAGAGAATATTACTGCCATCGATGGTCTTGGAGTCAGTCGTCGCCGTCGTCCGACTATCCCCGTCGTGTCATTCATGGTGGAAGAGAGGAAGAGAAAGACGCGAGTCACGCGACTAAGACTGCTAAGGCATTCAGATGGTTTTTTTGGGAAAATTTTTTTTTTTGGTGGGATCTAAATTTGAATTTTTTTGTTATCCGGCTCAAGAAAAACCATCAGTTCGCCGGTCGAACCCAGTTTTTGACCGGATTTGACCGACTCAATCCGGTCCAAAGGCACGTCCGGATCTCTATTGAGACATGACCCGATTTTAACCCCGGATATCGGTCCGACCGGCCGGTCCGATCCGGATTTTACAACAGTGATTGGCAGGTATAACTGTACATGGTACTAATCCATGGCGTGTATTAAACATATGTGGTGCCTAAAATTGTATCACATTCACATAAATAAGCACAATACAAAAAGTTCACGAGAATTTCATGGGATCAATCATCATTGTCTTCTATGTTTTCAAAATTTCGTACTAAAAAAAAATCAATTCGTTTAGTTGAACTAACCACCTACTTATCACATAAATTTTACTTTTTTCTTTCGATACGAGATCCAACGATAATTCGAGAGTAATAGCACCCTACTAATATGGTGTTCGGACGCGAGCGGTAACTCTCTTATCCTTCAAACTCCAGGACACAGACCCGCTGATGGTGTGTGCCAACTAAACTTAATTTTTCACATATAATTTAATTTGATTAATTTTTTTTACGTTTTTAAAATTCAAACTCAAAATTTAAGATTAAAATTTCAATTCACTTAGTTGAACTAGTAGGTAGGGTAGCTTCTTTTTACCTTTTCAAAATTCGAACTCGAAATTTTATGCTAAAATTTTAATTTACTTAGTTGAACTAACCACTAGCTAATCATATTTAATCTATTTTGATTAAGAATCTATTTGGCTAAGCTTATAAATAATTTAAAATTACTTATAAGTTAATTTTAAAACTGTTTATATTTGATAAATAAAATATTATACTTATAAGTTATTAGAGTAATAACTTATAAGTTGAAAAAAATAAGTAGATCCTCCATACTTATGTTTAAAATTATTGATTTATTTTTAACCAACTATATTAGTCTTTTATTTATATTTTTAATATTATTATCATATGACTGCAAAAAATATCTTAATCAATATTTGTTTTAATAAATATTATAATTACTTATTGTTATTATTTGTACTTTTATCCAAATATATAAATAATTATATTTTAAAATAAATTTTAGTACTTTATTTATTAATATTGATGCTTATTAGATATTTTTTATTAGTTAAGTTAAATATGCCCTAAATAAGTTTGATGGTTACATGAGAATATGGTTAATCTTTTAACATTTTTTGTTTTTTTGCCTCCAAGCATGAAATGATTGACATTGTGTTCAGATATTAAAATTTGTTTATATTGAAATTGAAGGAGATAGAAAAACGAGAACCGAAAAAAAACAGCTTTCTCGTTTTCCTCCTTTTTAATTCGATTTCTCTTTCTTTTCGACCTTCATTTATCCAAACAAGAATGTATAAAGGGTGGGAGCAATCGATTGGGACGACGAGTTTTTCCGTCCTAGACAATATCGAAAACTTTTCGACAGATTTGTTAAAAATTAAAAGCTGGATTTTAAAAAATCACAGTCAATTTGTTTGGATTAGTTATGGATCCATATATAATAATATGCGATTTGACTCAGATCATAATTTGATTGAGCCTATCTTATTGTATTAAAAAAATACCGTATTATTTATCCAGACTCTTAAATTTAAATATGTTGAGGTAATTTTATTATACTTAGCCAAATTTTCTTACATCCCTAAATTGTTGGATTAAGGAAAATGGACGAGAACGATTGAAATTTTCCGTATTCTTGATCCAAACAAGGATTTAGAAATTTTTTTACAGTTTGTTGACAAATGGAAAAGGAAAAAAAGTTCTTCTGGTTTGTATATAAATTCACTGGTATGTCGATTCAAATTCACTTCGGGTTTGTATCTACCTACATTCATTGTTTCAACACAGAAGAGTACATAAAAAATGGCACACTTTTTTTTTTTCTGTTGGAGCTTTGCATATCATGGTATGTCAATTCAATTTCAAGCTCGCAGCTTAATATAGAAAACACAAGTTGTTGGACCCCTACGGTGCAGAAACTAACTGGCTCCTCATTTGAAGAGTTCATGTGTCCTAATAAGAGACTCGTGCAAGAACCAAACGCAGTGCTATTACTAATTGTTACTATTGAGCATTCAATTTAGCATGGATCAAGATCCTTATATTTAGATCTTGCATTTTTTTTTTTATTATTTCAGATAGGAAGGCAAGTGCATGCTGTTGTTATCTATGGAGAAACCGCAAAGTGTGCATCTGCAATTTTCATCAGATGATTCAACTAAGCAGCAAGCTGAAGTAAAAAAGAAAAAAACCTCTAGGTTAATACTGTAAAGAAAAATTCTAAATTCTCTTACTTCATCCTCCTAATGCTCACATCTTTAAATTACTCAAAAAAGTTGATAAATACATTGGCTGCGAGTTCTAAAAATTAGGAGGTAGTAGCATAGCTATATTGTAAAGCTCAGTAATGTCTTTTACACGGATTCTTTTTTATCGTCACATAAATTGTCTAGATTTATTTCAAAGACCTATTGCATAAAATTAACTTTGGTTGACACATCTAATTAATGGGGGTATGTACCGAATTAAGAAATCAAAAATTAGTAGTCCCGAGTTCGAGCTCCGGAATCACTAATTTGGTCAGAGGAATATAGTTCTGCTCTTTGCCTCGACTCCGATTAGTCATGTGCTAATAGTCATAGACACCGAGAATCTCAAGCGAGTAAAAAAATAGAACTGCTGTACAAAGATGAAAATGGAAAAAACTACTGCAGAAGACAATGGTCTGCTATCAAAAATTCAAGATAGTTGATTTGGAATATGGAAACATAAAAAAACTGGTCTATATTTTGTCTTATTTCTGGAAATTCAGTTAGTGGCTATTGAGCACATTCTAGTTCAGATGAGCAAGAAAAAAAATGACTACATTGCAAAAGGTGATAACTGATAACTTTGTAGGTCGACGAAATTTGACAAACATCACCAAGTATCAAAGCACTGATGAAGATATTATAAGAAAAGTTCATGTATTTAGGAAAGAGGAACATCTTCAATTAGATTATCAATCCACATAGCCGAAACACCAGTAATGCAGCAAAACAACTGGAAAATCAAGACACCAAATAGGTTGGTGGCAAGTGGAGGACTGGGCTGCTGTTGTCAACTTGCCTTTGAGGAGTATTTGAACTTAGATTGTGAGAGGAAAAAACTATTTGAATCTTGTTCTTGGTATGCAAGTTGGTAGTGCTTTTATAAATCTGAAACTGAAAACAATTACATTAATTAGGAAGATGACACCAGAGACATAGTATATAGCATGTATGTTCCTTACAAAAAAAAAGATGCAGTTTTTTTTTTCGGTTGCCATTACAATTTATAGCTTCGCCCTCAGTCGCACGCCTGCCTACAGAGGAACTCAAATTCGGTAGGAAAGATGTAGCTTTATATGTATATTTTGACATTGCCATTTCAACTTGAGATTTCCAAATGCTTGTACCTGACATCATAATTTATCATCTAGATGTTCTTTCTTGATATGCGATTTTAAATGTTTCAATGTTTCATTGTGATAAAAAAATGATAAAACCTTAAACACATTTGACCATTATTAGATTGTATTAGCAGTAACTAAGAACAAAGTACAATCAACTGGAGTAGACTCTCTTGGTAAGCAAGCTGAGTAAAAAGTTTCGATGAAATGAATTAGTACCTTTAAGTTCAAATTTAAAAAATACATACAATTATTAATGGAGTTACGAAATAATTTTAACCGACTTAAAGTAAATGGCTAACAGAAACATAATGACAATTTCTTTTAGAAAGTTTGCCGAGTGCAGGACCTTTCAACACAAGTAGAGACTGAACTTCCAACTCATGTAATGATTGAAGCACTTCTTAGAAATAGCTTAAGTAAACGTCAATACACCCTACTTGTCTGCGAGTCATGGATGCTTGAAAATAAGATAAAATATAAACCTGATTTTGATTAAGGATACAAAAAAGAACATCCATGGGAGATAAAGATTTCAGTCGATTTCTTCTTGCATTATGAAGACATAACAGTGCTTGCGTTATGAAGACATAACAGGTCTGACATAATATTTGTGTTGATTTCTTTTTTAATTTTTTCGTGTTAATTTTGGTATTGAAAATATTGGGCCCATAAACATCCCGATATTTGATTTCGTGATTCTTCCAATATTCAAACTCACGACTTTCTTGTTAATGAAATTAGGTCGTTAACAGGATGAACTTGGCATTGTAAAACTTGTACGTGATGTAAGACATTAGTACCTTATAGACCCTTCAACTTTCAACTTTAGTATTAGTTCAAATCTACCTTCTAACTTTGATTTTTAATATAAATATCCTTCAAATTTAAATTTGTAACTAAACTACCCATTTACCTATTATAGAGAGTCACTTATATATATTATTATTTGTGTCATCTCATTTTTATATTTTAAAAATTATATTTTTTCTATCGCATTTTAATATACTAATTTTAAGTACCCGTGTGATATCGATTAGTCGATACTAATTTAACTATTCTATAATTAATTTTGATAAAAAATTAATTTAACTTCTAATAATTAAATTGTATCATGACCCAAGTCACTAAAAAGAAAATTTAACTCAATCAAAACTTAGACAAACTCAATCGATTTAAATAATCATTTTTTGTGTATTATGAATTTGAATTTCAAAACTCATATTGCAAACACAATCAAGAAAAAAAATACTTTTATTTTAAATTATAAACATAAGAATGTCAATAGTTTAATATATATTTTGAACTAATTATGCGATAATTTGATATTATTGATAAGTAATTCATAATTTTAAGTTTTAAATATTTTTAATTTTGATTGATTCTAAATTAATTTATATTTTGTTCTACCAAGATTTTTAATCATTAAATTTAATTTTTTTTATCAATGATATGGAAATATATATATATATTTTTTAAAATATAAAAAATGAGATGATATAAATAATAATATAGGTGAGAAGGGGTAATTGAGTTACGAACTTAAACTTGGAGGATATTTTTGTTATAAATCAAAGTTAGAAGATATACTTGAGCTAATGTGAAAGTTGAAGAGTAGTTGATGAAAATTACTCTTCATATAAATCATATTGGACGCTCGTATGCTAGCAATATCGTGTACAAACCACTATATATAGATAAATTGAACACCAAGTTTTTCATACGTAAATTTAACAATTGTGTCGACGACTGCAAGAACATTCTGCTGAGAGATTGTTATAATTATAACAATTAAAGAGGAAAAAAAAGTATGTAGTATAGATATGAAGTGATTCTGCTTCAAAAGAATATGCATCCAAGACTGACCTTCCGCATAGCTACATGAACCTCAACTTCATAGTTCACTTAAGATTTTTACAATTTATTTAATTTATTCTCACTATGCTCACTACATGTAACAAAGATCTTAACAGTACTTTTAATTATTATTTATCATACAAGCAAATACAAAAGGAAACGGTTGCTATTAGATTTTATTTTTCTTCTGAAAAGCTAAGGATACTACATAGAAATAGTATGCGACAGGTTTCTTTTACTTGCAGGAATGGAGTATATATGAATTCCAATTATTTTGTTGACAAAATATCTCTTTCATACTTACCCTTTATCAGTTCAACACACTAGCCAAATTATCTAATAAAACATTTTTCTGACTAAAAAAGATAACATAAAGCATAAAAAGTAACATATGATTTAGAATAGAAGCCATGAAAGCAAGTCATAGAAAAATAGCAGACGAATGATTCAAACATGAGTGAACTTTTAAACTGATGCTTCCATGTGAAAATTTCATCAATGCAACACTAATCTGAGAACAATAAACAAACTGCAAAGCCAGCTAAATTCTCTCAAGTGTATAAGAACAGACAAATACATAACATGTTTGCTCATATAATTGTTAAAAGAACATGAAGTACATTAAACAAAGTTAGCACTCAGTTAAAAAAAAACTTGGATTGTTCATCTCAGCTATGCTGCCAAGGGGATAACATAAAACTTCCAATGTAGTTGACATGTCTCAAGACATGGATCAACTCGTGAGCATTTTGATTCCGGTTGAAGCCTACATAAACTTCTTGACATGTTGTCATTATATGGATGGTAATGTAGTTCCTACTATTAGTCTTATGATTGATTAGCTCATCAAGTGGCAGACGGCAGGAAGCTCGTTGCAAAACATAGTACACAGAATCAGCCATCTAAGTTCGTTGAGAAGCTGAGGGTGTGACATTCAAAATTCCTCAAATTAAGCTGCAGAAAATAAAAAAAAAGTGATAAAATGATGAACAGTTCAGATTATTCATAATGCTCATAACATGTTAATTATCTATTAAAAAGTAATAAAATTTCCAGCCACCATATATTATACTCTATGTGGCTGACTGATTTAATTATTTTGGTTCCATATTTACGCTAAAAGAACCAGTTATCTTTTTGTTACTCAAAGCAATAAGCAAATGCATGCTAGATAGAGCATACCATGACAGCAACTCCAGTATCACAAAATCTTGGAATGCTAATCAGCCTCACAAGTTGTTTTTCAGGTCCTACATAGAATAAAAATCACCTCTATTATTTTATGAAAGCTCCAACCCTAAGCTACAGAAGACCCTAGAGAGGAGTAATTACCATGCAGTAATCTAGTTTCATACTTATCCTGATTGCCAACAAAGTAAACATGCGGACAACTCTCAATCAGGAAAGGGTCCTTATCTGTGAATGGATAGCATCCTAACAAAACACCATGATTAGTATACACTTTTAGATAAACATAATAAAGGCATGAAAGCACTTGGAAACAGATAAAGAAGCTGAGTTGACAAAGTTGAGGTTCTTTGAATATCTAGATACATAAAGATACAAAACAGAGGACATAGAGGATCACCAAGAGTGTTTGGAGCTGTTGGTGCCAAGTGTCTCCATCTCAATGTCCTCTCCAAGAATTCAAGCTTGTCTTCCGCATCAGAATACTTGTTAAGGTCATCAATATTCTGTCCTGACGTCCCAAGAAACCTATATATAATGTTTGTCACATAAGATATACCAAATTACATAGGAATCTCAGTATCTAACAAGAGAGTAATTGCTTACTGGATCCCATCCAGCTCAAAATGATGAGGATTTGTGCATGATGTAAAAGTGTTATAAACTGATGCTCCCGGGAAAAGGCACCTATTCAGAGGCTACATAAGAAGCATAGGTGAATAAAAATCACCATGTGTAATGAGATGCTTTCATATAAATGAATGAGAAATGAGATAATCATAATATTCATGCGCGTAGCATGCTGTATACTGAACGGTAAAAGACCTGCTGCGGCAAGGAGAAATTTGCTGGGTCTTTGGGCCCTGGCATGATGTCGACAGGTATAGCTGCTGCTATCTGTACATTCAAAAGAAAGAGATTACAATAAAATGCAATGATTGCTTCTGTGTAAAGAAAATAAAACAAGTGAAAAAGTGGAGTAAATTTTCAAAACAGTCACCCAGTTATACACCTTTTCCTTGAATGGTCACTGAACTTTAGTTTGTAACTACACGGTCATCCAAGGTGGTTTCCATGTTAATCGACTTACATGGCTGCCATAGAAGCATTTTTCTCACTCCTCCACATGAACTTGAACTATTATATAGTATTCTCTCTCCAACGTGGCATTAAAAAACTTTCTAAATAGTATTCGAGGAAGGACATCTTGGTCTGCCATTGGAGCTCAGCATCTATGTGAAGATGGTCCGGCCTAGCCCTATAGAAAACGACCAGTGAAGGGAGGTTCAAAGGTGGAAAGGACGCGAGAGAGTGCAGCGTGGAGACGGGGATTTGCAGGAAGCCTGCCTCCTTGAGGGCAGCGGAGACGGAGTGCATGGTGAGGATGAATCATGCGATGAGGTTGAGGTCGACAGTCAATATGATATCATTAGTGATACCACAAGGATGATGCTGGTGGCCGAGTAGAACGGGGCAACATTGGTGGCGACCCAGGCAACGACGATTGGGGTCAAGGAAGGGGAGCGACAAGAGGTGGCCAGGGAGGGGATGCCACCATTGGGGGACAGTGATCATGAGGGCGATGTCAGTGTCGGAAAAGATGCGAATGAAGTTTGCATCAGAGATGAAGAGCTTGACATGGTCAATGAGGGTGCCCTCCTTGAAGAACCTAGAGACATTGACTGAAGGCGGGAGGTTGTCCGTGAGGGCATCGTAGTTGACACAATGGAGAAGGCACAAGAGGCTATGGAATACAGAAAGACTACGAGATCGGCATTGAGGCTCGCTGGTCCATTTTGGGTGGCGGAAACAAGAAGAGAGGATCCAAAAGAGTGGAAAAAGGGAGAGAGATTGATCATGTTAATATTGAAGCTGTAAACTATGGAACTAGTGACCAAATCCACAAAGATGGAATATTTATGAATTCCCCTAAAATAAATATCACGAATATCTTCATGATTGCTCACTAGATTTCGTGTTCATGAAAATTGATATGTCGAAATGATCTAATTCTTATTATGAGTAAATTACACAAACGGTCATCCAACTTTAATCATTACACCAATGCGGTCAATAAACTTTATTTTATAACAAGATGGTCATCCAATTTGTAAAATCTTTCATACACGGTCATATTGACTAGCTCCGGATTCCAATTCATTTTCCTATGTGGCTGCCACAAATGCATTTCTCTCTCCTCCACGCACACGTTTCTTTCCTCCATGCACATGTTTCTCTCATCCACATCAATACTCTCTCCTATGTGACAAAAATAAATTAATAAAAAAATAAAAAATGCGTCAGCCCCTGGACTGCCCCTCTTGCCGGAAGTGAGGGTGGTCGCCCGCCCCTCTTCTCACTCCACCTCGGTTAGTGAGGGGGCAGTGCCCCCCCCCCCC
>LTAE01004172.1:4096-18155 GCA_001647135.1 Pontederia paniculata | reverse complement strand
GCCCCCCCCCCCCTCTCCTTCGACAAGGGGTGGCAGCCCCTGAGCAGGGATGCTACCCCTTTTTTTATTTTTTTTTTCAAATTTCATTAATATATTTGTTCCATGTAGGAGAGATTATTGACGTGGCAGAGATAAAAATGTATCAATGACATCCACATAAGCAGTTTAACTTAGAAACAGTCGGTAGCCAGTCAAAATGATCATGCTTGTAAAATTTTTCAAGTTTGAAAATCATGTGTTTACAAAGTGAAGTTCAGTGATTGTTCTAGGAATGAGTGAACGTTGGATGCCTTTTGGGTAATTTACTCTCATAATTACATTTTACCATTTTAAGTTTTATGTTTATGATGCCTAGGTTCGTACAAGTTAAGAACATGTTAGAGCTGCTAGAAAATGAAAAGAAACGAAGGGAGATGGAGTGTTTAGAGGAAGTAGTGGTTCAAAAAAATAAAGTGGATAGGTGAGTTGTACTCGGAGAAAAGGGGCATTGGAAGACAAAACCCCCATTTGAATTTGAATTGAATCCAAATGAATGATAACATGGCTGCCGCCTCCTCTTCCCCTCAGACTATGCTCCTGTGTAGGAGAGTAGGTTTTGATGGAGAGAGGTATTTTTAGTGCCATGTAGGAGAGTGAAAATAATTATATAATAATTAGATGGAGAGAGGTTTTATAGTGCCATGTAGGAGAGTGAAAATAATTATATAATAATTAAAGTCAACCTGGATGAGAGAGAAATATGTTTTTGAGGCAGCCGCATAAGTGGGCCAACATGGGAACTGCTGATAGTTGGTCAAAATGACCGCATTTGAAAAGTTTTTTAGGGGAAAGTGTAAAAAGTTGGGTGACAGTTTGAGAAATTTATCCAAAAAAAAGTGTAAAAACTTCCTTGGATCTTTCTAAATCAACATAGTGCTTATTGAAAAACAAGATAAGCAAAATAGTTTAGAATAAATAAAATCTGCAAACCCGCAATCAAAAAGCAAAATGTTTGTGAACCTGAGTTAACAAAATATCAAGTTCTTTAATAGGCTCAGTTATTGTAGAATGATCCTTGGAGGTTACAGTCTGCAAGATAACAAAGAAAAACAATGTGTGATGCAACAGAAATCACATTGATGAATGAGTAAATGGATAAACTTAGAAAGTACTAGTTTGTAGGGAATTGAAGTTGTGCAAGGATGTTATAGTACAGCTTCACCTGACCATTGAAAAGTCCCTGTGAAAATTCTAATGAGTTTCCAGCGATTACCATGCGAACTACTTGAGCTGCAATGCCTTGTTCCTGGTTCACAGTAAAATATGACTAATATCATATTCTATATTCAATAGAAAAAATCACACTATAAAATTAAGTGCACTCTTGTTCCCTCAAGAAAACAACTGACATACATTCTCATCACCTAAATGGCCAGTAATGTGGTCAACAAGAAGTTGAAACTGAAGTGGATCAAAATTGTTGAACCCAACACTCAATCCTGAGACAAAAATGACATATTTGTCTTCTCCTGCAATGAAAACAATGACAGAGCTAGTATTGAAATCTTTAATATTATTAAATACTGGTCGTCTGATGGAGATACTTGAAAAGGATATAAGGACACAAAGCTCAAGGACTGTTCTGTGTTCTCAGATAAGACAGCATTATTACCCTTATTACTCTCTACAACACAAAAAAATGGCCCGTTACTTGAATGAGCAGCAAAAATGTACAAGGAACTTCTCAAAAAAAAATGTACAAGGAACACGAAACAGACAAAACAATGCATTTTGCTACGAGTGAGGACGCACCAATAGCATGTGGCTGGAAAAGTTGAGGAGGTAGCCCAGCTTCAAGAACATCTTGAACAGAAAAGTCACCGTCACTTGTTTCCTTTCCATAAACAGCAGCTACTATTCCTGTGATAAAAGATATCTTTTATTTGTCATCTTATAAGTAGGAAGAAGCTTAGGTCAACATTAGAATTTGAAGCACAAGGAAACCTAGATACAACAAGCTGCACAATGTTGACACCTGTCACTAAAGCTGAAGGAACAAGAAAATTTCCAGCTAATTTGACCCTTCCGCTCTCATCTTCCAAAATAAGGTGATCATCCGGGTGCACAAAGTTATGAGGCTTCGCAAGAGGAACTTTAGACCTCTGAATTTAATGATATGCCATAAGAGAAACTTCAACAATGTATCCCATGAATCAGCATCACATATCATGCAGATTATGTCATTACTGTACTTAACTTACCTCCTTAGAGTATTCATCAAGTATTGATGGCTTGAGTTTCATATACTTGTATACAGTTCCAATTATGATGCATTCTTTGCCTTCTTCAAGTCCCAATACTGTATTTACTGCACGACAAGAGGAAGATAAAAAAAACAAAATTAATTTAAACAAACCATGATAATGAAATGCAAGCCCTTGATTATAAAAGGGAAGCACATATCATGATTTCCAGAGTTAACTGAAAGATGTTGCTGATGCTGAAGCTGCTTCAAACATGTGCATCACATGTCGAATGAAGCAATTTTAAAAATCACATAACAAACTTACAGAGTTATGTAAAACACTCCATAGCAGGGATAATTGACACCTGATTTACTTGCACTAGTCTACTTTATAGATAAAAATAGTCAGAAGTGTGTCTTTCCATTTATATATTGTTTTTATATCTTGTTCAAAGATTTTTGAAAGATTCGAAAGCAGTTAATAAGTAAAAACTTTACAATACAGACATTCAGGTTCCTAGAGGAGGCAAGTTACCATAATTACTCATGAACTAATTATTTGAGCTAAATTACCATGTGAATGATCAAAGACAAAATTGGGGGCAGCAACAATATTACTCAACCCTTTCTGATTGCTCGTCAAACAAACTATGCTCATAAACACATACATTTTTTTTTTTGCAAAACAATACTATAATTTGGTATAAGTTGTTAACTAGAATACTCTCCAATCTCAGTCAAGTACTAGTTAAAAAACCAAATAATTTAGGGTGGCATTAATGCCACTCCTAACGGACCATTTTACTCTTCATTCATTTTTCTCTTCACGCCTCTTCACCTCCTGCACAAAAGAAGAATCCGCAGATCCATGGAGAAGTCGGGCTCTCCTCCAAAGTTCTCTGTTTTACCTTCTCCCGTTCACAATATATTTTTCATGAAGTGACCATGCTCTGACTTCCCATGAAATGAGGATGGTGGTCTATTGTTGCTTCTGCTACTTGTACATTACTGCCATGAACTGTGATTGTTCTATTTTAAAAAAATGCTAAGAAATTATTGTTAGTTTATATTGATATTTTTCCACTACTTGGATCATTTATACATGTTCCATCTTCAGCTTTATTTATCTAAAGTTTTGGATAGAGAGATTTTTTTCTTTATACAAATATCCAAGTTGATCTCCTTCATCTCTAACATTGGTTCTCCATTATGTTGCAGCAAGAGCATAAGGAACTTGCAGTAAATTTCAGTTGCAACATAGACTGAGAAGCTTCGTCTCTATTTCGCCATGGCCAAAAGAAGAGAGAGTGGGCAAAACAGAGGAAAGATGTTTTGGGAGATGGTGGGTTGGAAAAATAGTCATGCATCAGAAGGAGCGTGGGAAATGAGAAGGCAAAGGAAAGGAGAAAAAGTATGAATGAAAATGGGGGGCCAAAAAGTCTGTTAGGGGTACCATTAAGGGTCCGAGGAGTGGCATTAAGGGAACCATAATTTATCAAATTTGGCTATTGTAACAACTCAAAATATAAGACTCAGAGCCTAATTGTTTAACCATGGAAAACAGGATTTATATGCAGGAAGCCAAATGATTCCTTAATCCAAATCTAAACTTCAAGAACTCTAACGGCTCAATAAAGCAAGAGCACAGTCATTCCCACATAAAAGAACAGAACTTTATGTCTTCCAATAACAAACCTACTAGTTACAGAATAATAGTAAAAAAAGGAACTTTACAAACCCTAACTGCTGGGAGCAAGAAGAACCGAAAATCTCATGCGCTATGTTGAACCATTATCCAACCAAACGTGAAACTTTACAAACCTAACTGCTCAATATACAAGACTAAAGCAAACCAAACAACCAGAAAGCGAGCTGAGGCCTGAGAGGAATCACCTGGGACATGAGGCCTCCACTTGGGGACGAGGGAGTGGAGCAGGTTCCTCATGTGGTGGAGGCGAGTGAAGTAGATTTGGCTGTACTGCTGCCCCTTGTACTTCTCCGTTCGGATCTCGAACCTCTCATCCTGCATGCCAAAGATGAAATCCACAATTCACGGACAAAAGAGTCTGAAAAAAAATCCCGGCATTCGGCATCAAAGAGACGATTCTGGGAACAAATTGATCAAAAAAATGGCGAAAGATAATGCGATGTGGGGTGAATAGAGTAACCAGATTGCGGTAGACGGCTTGTTTCCTCTCGAGAAGGTTGCCGTCGCCCATCTCGACGTCTTCCCCCATGGCGGGAAACACAGGAGAAGCAAAAAAAGGGATGCTTTTTGGAATCGCCTCTTTGCCCCCTCCTCCCTCTGCTACCGCCCTTATTACTTGCGCTTGGAAGGGATTGGATCCGTTGGAGAGAACACGATAGACAATGATCATCCTCTGGTTGCTTGACGCGTGGAAAAACCTACTTTGCTTTAATTCTTAAAAAATCGATGAAGTGAATTTAATTTAATTGTGGAAAAACGGTTTTCGTTTATGCATTTAATTGTGTTTTAAACAGTAAGACAAATAAGCTTTAAACATTACATACTAAAGAAAGTATAAGATTAAAAAAATATTTAAAAACTATTATGTTTTTAAAATTCATTTTTTTTATAATCCAAAAATAAAATTGTAAAAATATTTTTTTTCTCAAACTAATTTAACAACAATACATTACAGCACTAGGGTGCATTTAAGTTGTTCAAATTGGTTATGAAACGATGGGTAATTTTCATATATAATTCTCCAACTTCAGTTCAAATATTTCTATTGTCCTCTTAACATTACATTAATAATCCTTCAACTTATGTTTTTTTCAGTATTGTTTCTTTTATCAACCACAACTAAATTTTCTTGTATTCTATTGGATGCATCCATATAAACAGTATACATCATTATTATAATAAAATATATTACTGTTGGTTTCGTGCATATACACCAGATAAAATAAATTAACCTCGGTGTGAAATTGACATGACATATTTTATTATAATATAATATTAAATATCTATATGTATGTATTTAGCTAGCAAAATGAAAAAAAAATCATTTATAAAAGGACTAATATGACAAAATGCACAAAGTTAAAAAAAAGTAATGGAATAAAAGAGACATTGAGGTTAGGACTATCCATAAAAAATACCTTTATAATATTCCACTAACATTTGAGAATGAAACATTATGTACATTAGTAATTTCACTATAATAGTAAAATTATACTTCTATTTTTAAAACCGACAAATAACAATGCACTTGCGCTCACAATCCTATATTAGTTTCTTAGGATTATATTATCATATTAGTTGTATTATTATAAGAGACTACTAAACCTCTGTATAGTGACAATAATGTGCAACAAAAGCCACATCAATATGTTAATTCTTTTATACGTTACTTGAAGACCACATCCTCTGAAATCTATTATCGCTAGTATATACTACTAACTACATCCTCAAATTATCATTTACGATCTCATGTAAGAATAATTAACAGAAGTCTCATAGAACACAATTTCATTTTCAAAGTCGGATTCTCAAAGTTCAGAATCCCTTCAAGGAAAAAATGGTAATGACTTAGTTCTTATATAGAGACATACAGAAAGTTTACATGTTAAGACGGCCACATGGGCATATGACATGGTACATGTCGGCATTTCTATAAAAAGTTAAGAAGGCCAGATCTAGCTCTCTATATGAAAATGATACATGGGGAAGAATCAACTTCCCAAACTTAGCAGAATGACAAGGTTGAGAAAATTCTCTTATTGAGGACAATGAAAATGGAGGGATCAGACGAAGGTAGAATGTGCAAATTACTAGTTCAAATTGGAAGATGTACAGATGAATTCCGGTTCTCTGCGCGTTCAGCTTTGAGTTTTCTCCACTTTAGCTTTGATCTTCTGCTCAATAATTGCTTTCTCTGTGTCTAGGCTAAACATTCTATTGAGTGCGTGCATGTTTTCAAGGGTCTCATCCAGTGTGCGGCTATCACTGCCATCACATCTCAAGTGTTGCAGTGGACCATGAAGAAGTTTGTTAACGATGCCACTACTAAGCTCTTCGATGGACTTCCTCATTTTCTTTGTCAGAGTATCTTCACCAATCTTTTGGAGACATTTCTCAAGCTCTGAAGCCTTAATTCTATCAGCATAAGACCTTAGTTTTTTTATGGTAGGGACAGTTTCCAATGAGTCCCTCCACGCCTCAAACCGTTTAAGTTCTTGACTTATTATTACTTGAGCTTCCATTGCTTTCCTCAATCGGTCTTCCTTGTTGGCTTCCACAACCTCCTTGAGGTCATCAACATTGTAAACTCTTGCATGTTTAAGATCTGACACACATGCTCCTACATTCCTAGGCACAGAAATATCAACAAAGAGCCTAACACCCCCAACTTCCTCACTCACAGGTGGAAGAACTTCAACATTTTCTTTGGAAAATAGTGGTGTCTCACATGCTGTGCTTGTGAACACAACATCAGCTTCAGCAGCACAAGACATCATTTCAGAAAAGGGTCTGTAGATAATTTCAATATCTTTAATTTCCTCACGAATAGCATTTACCCTCTCCACTGACCTGTTAACGACAACAACCTCTTTGCATCCTTTTGCAGCCAAATGTTTAATCACAAGCTTTCCCATCTTTCCAGCCCCGATCAGCAGCATTCGAGCAGACAAGGCATGAGACTTCGGAAGCTTCATTAATGCCAGCTCAACTGCAGCTGAACTTACAGAGACAGCACCAGATGAGATATTAGTCTCAGTTCGGACCCGCTTACCAGCTGTGATTGCATCCTTAAACATTCTATCAATGTTCTTCCCCAGTCCTCCACTACCTTGCCCAACTCGGACAACTTGCTTAACCTGAGCAAGGATCTGACCTTCTCCAAGGACAAGTGAGTCAAGTCCAGCTGATACTTCAAAAAGATGACGAGTGGCATCACCATCACGAAGCATGAAAAGATGTTTCCGGAGTTCTGACACTGGAATTCCACTTGTCTGCAATGGAACCATTATAAGAGCACATAAATCACAGATCTACATTTTGATAGCAACATATTAGTCTAAATGTTGTTAAATAATATAAAGAATGACATCCGAAGAAAAGTAAATAGTTACCTTAGACATCCACTCAGTTACTTCTCTGATACCACGATGCCAGGAGAGAGCAACAACATATATTTCCATTCTGTTGCATGTACTGAGAACAGCAGCTTCTTCTATATGATTCAAGCTGCAGAGTTCTCCAATAGCACGAGGCCAGAGTGCCTCAGGAACAGCAAGCTTCTCACGCATCTCCACTGGAGCCGTATGAACACTGAGCCCTATGACCGCTATGCTGCTTCTTTCCTTCATGTATCCTGGAATGAGAGAGACAAAAATATTCAGTGTCCAAATACTAAAGTGGCACATCTATTATATTTCGGAAATTAAAGAACAGCAAGAAATTTCTAATATGAAATAGGAATCAATGTAAAATGTAGAGTGCACGTCATCAAATATTAGAAATCGTGCAAAAGGTGAATCAGAAGACAATCTCATGGTTGTGCTACTTGTTTCAAACAAAATCCATATAACGACAAATATTAACACTATATTTAACTACATTTTAACGTCAACAAATTGAGTAAATCACAGTTGATCAAGAAACAGAAAGCTGCTAACAGAGAACCAGTAACAAATATATGAACAGTCAAGTGAAAGAAAAATCTTGAAGCCGTCATAACGAAATGAAGAGTGCATTAGTTAGATAGTCAAGGGGATAAGTTAAGTTAAGAGGATAAAATGAAAAAGCAAATGCCAAAGCGAATCAGCAGAAAAAAAAGTTCAGATTGAACAAGACAGGTATGCCATGCCTCAAAAGAAAGTTGGACGGTTAAGAGTTTGACATTGGAAGATGCACTGCAGGTTCAGAATTGATTTTAAATTATGAAAATAAAGTAACCAATTTTTTCACGGTAAGGAAGTCTGTGTCAGGCAAAAACAAAAGAGCTGCTATATATACCAATTGTTTTTTCAGTTCGGGGAATACAAAGTGATATTTTCCAAACAAAAATTCTGACTCCCAACTCGACTATCACAGTATCACACAAATAGCTTCCTAAATCAAGCTTGTCAAATTGTAACAAGCAAAGAAAGGAACGAGACATCAGACAATCACATTGATATGCCGACTAAGAAACCAGAGAGAAAGTGAGGAAATTATTAGCACTTGAAACACAGACACATTGACATTCCTCAAAGCAAAAGACGTTCAATTTCCACCTCTAACCAAATACTACAATTTCCATCTTAACGCCTGTCTAATTGCTCAATGCCCCATCAATAACCTTTATCAGCCTGCTTAAGATTAAATCACGATGAGCATTCGAAAATTGCAACAAACAAACAGCCGCCATTTCACCTGACACAAAAGCAATTTTTTTCTCTCGGCTACAAGATTCAATTTTCTTAAGAGCAGCACAAAGAAAAAAAGATATCACTCCTTTGTTGTTGGAAACAGCATTAGAAAAAGAAATCTCAACTTTTCTTTGTAAACGCATTAAAAATCCCCTCACGGGCAAAACAAAAGTACAGCTCCACAGAAGCAACGAAAAACCCCTTTTGTTTCTAGGAAGAACACATAAATATTTCCACCTTTTTCACTTGGAAGCAATCAAATTCTCGCCGAAACAAGAGAAAAGGATAAGGGGAGCACTTACGATCGGTGGAGATCTTGAACTGCTCAAGGGCGGAGACGCTGGCCGCCGCGCGATCCTCCAGATCCACCTTCACCTCGCACCTGGGGCTCCTTCTAACCGTCGGCAAGGCCACAACCCCATTCCTCCCCCTCCGTCCAACCGGAAACCCGCCAACCCCGACGGAACTCCTTCGTATCCCGCTCCCTGCCGCCGCCGTGGACGCCATCTCTGTTGCAAATAGATTCTCTAAAACTTGCTTCTCAGCCCTCAACAAACAGGCGCCGGTGGTCGGGAGAGCAAAAGCGAAGAGATAAGGATAGAGAGAGAGAAGCAGAGTCGTGTGCCGACTGTTCGACGTATTGCGTCTAAGAACTAACTCTGCTCCTTTTGTTCCCTCCTCCGCCTTCGCCTTCTGACCACGGCGGGGGGCGTGCTTTGGGTGCGAAAGAAGGGAAGGGAAGGGATGCGGTGAGGAGGAGGGGAAGGAAGAAGAGGGAGAGTGCGTGGGGTCGTTTGGACGGACGGATGAGGGCGAAGGGAATCGGATGGATAACGGGAGTGTGGCCTGCGGAGGCCTCTGATTGGCTGGGCGACCACGCGCTCTATCTCCGCTTAGATTGCACCATCTCTTCTCGTCCATGCATGTGATTTTGTTTTGTTCTTGAGAGGGCTACGTGGAATTTTTTGGTGTTCTCGTGGCTGAGAAAATTTATCATAATAATATCTCATTTTTATTATTAACTTGTGTTGTTAATTGGTGGTTCAGAATATAAAATAAGATATTTGTCATTAAAAAAAGATCTTTTGTGAATCTATATGTACGGATTTTAGAAGCGCACAGAAAAGGATTCAAACATGCATATTTATTGATTACTAAAAAGTTATTGAGATTAAGCTGAGCATGATTCAAATCGATTAAATTATTTCGATTCAGTTCCACTCAGATTTTCCAGAATATTTTAGGTCCGGAATATAATCGGGTCCAATGAATCAAAAATTCGACCCGATTCGGGTCAAGATCGGATCTGAATTTAAGAAATTCAGATTTATTTTCGACCTGATTCTTTTATATTATAATATATAAATATATAATAAAATATATAAGTATGTAATATTTATATATTATATTATAACATTTTAAAAATATTTAACATATAAATTAATTTTATTACTAATCATATAAAAGGAGTTTATAGTTATTAATAATTAATATTAATAAATATTAAAATTTTTAATTTATTTTTATATAATAAAAAAAAATAAAATCTTGAACCCGGCCGGGTCCGAGTCTCGAGTCCCGGCCAAAATCAGATCCGGGTCCGGGTCTCATGAAATGAGACTCGGCCAAAATCGGGTCGGGACCGAGTCAAGGGTGACCCGGCCCGAATCCGGTTTTTGCTCAATCCTAATTAAGATAAATTGATCTGAATTTTGAGACTGCATATTTAAAATAGGTTTTTCCACACATTTTTATTGGATTTGCGTTACTAGTTAGATAATTATTACGGAGAGGATACACATTTAATAAAGGAGTATCCAATGTTGTCATAATCGAATCGGACATCGATTCGGCCTCCGGATCAGGTTTAATCGGTCGAACCGATTAAACCGAACGGTCAAATAGGATACTATTAAAAATATTAAATTAAAATATGATTTATAATTTACATAAAAAAATCATAAATAAATAATTAAATATGAAAAAAACTAAATTTATTTTAAAAAGTTACGATCAATTAACATTTTATTTGATAAAAAAAATATTAATAAAAATATACCTTAATAATTATTTATTTAAATATAAATATCAACTAAAAAAATTCTTTTATAATTAAAAAGAAAAAAAATAAAAAACTGATTTAAAAGGTCTTAAACTATAATTTTTGTTCATGACCTAGTTGTTCGAAAGCCTACTTTTCTCTTAACAGTCCAATTTATATTTTTCTTTTTTTTATTTGAATCGACCGGTTCATTAAAATAATTGGTTCAAACGATTTAACCATTATTTTCTCAATTTTTGCCCTATTTTGATCGGTCCAACTCGTTGTCCAGTTTTTTATCGAACCAGGACCGGTCCCGGTTGACGATCGAATCGGTCGAACTGATCGATCCGGTCCGATTCTAATAACATAGGAATATCCTCGTTAAAAAGATATAGTGTGCCTCTTATTTTCTAAATTGTTAAATTTAAAATTTATGATTGATAAAAAAATAAATAAAAATATAAATTTTAAATAAATTATTTATCTTTAAGTGTGCATATTAAATTAAATTATTTATAACAAATAAAGTACACATCAATTAATTTAAATGAATAATGCTTCCACTGTAGATGCATAATAGACGTGTTTGACTGATATTAAATGGAATCGATCATTTTGAAGATTAATTTTGGGCTGATTTATTTTTGACTGGATTATAATAATTATATTGTTATCGTTGTCTAACATATGTGCCCACTTTTTCATATATCTCCCACTATATTTTCAGCTTAATATTAAAAAAAGATAATCAAGTGTTTCTCTTATTTGGGGTTTTAAGGGGAATACTGATGGTATGAACATTTTCTTTCTCTGCTCCGTCTTACCGTACTTTCATTTCTAACATTATATCAGAAAAAGTTATTATGAGATGTCCTCATGTATTATCAATTTTTTTTAGATTATTCTGTGTCATAACATTTTTTGTCTTTACCAAATTATCATTTTATCCACAAATTTAAATACAATAGTTAGATGCCCGATAACTCGTCATCGCCCCCATCATTTTGTCAATTGACTAAAAGAGGGGAAGAGAGTGTCTCACTACAATAAAATAGTCATCTAGATAAAAAGGACATCTCATTAAGGACGTAATATATAAAATTGTTCTTTTATATAACACTTATTTATAACATTTTAATTATTTTAAAGTATTAAGAATGCTTTTATAATTTGTATTCTAATTTTAAAAATTTAAGACAATAATTTTAATGTCTTTATGTTAGTATAGATTATAAATATATTTTGATATTGTGCATGTAGTAGAGTTAATTAAAATACATCGTAAGATAATAAAGATTCACTTTATTTAATTTCAAATGATAACAATATTTAAAGAGAAATGTTAAATTCTCCTAACTAATTCTTCTGACCATCCTCCTCCTAACGCTCATATGTTAAATAAATCCATAAAATTAATAAAATTACAAGTGTTACCACGGTGAGATAGTTAGAAGAAAAATTAGGAGGATAGTAAAGAGGATTTAGTATTTCTCATATTTAAAAGGAAGCAGAAAGTGCGGTCCATCCTAGTGATTGACTTGTGTAGTCCCATCATTGTGATCGTTCAATTCGTGTACGGAGCAACGAAGAATTGTGATTCATTCTGGTCCTTTCACTTCTCAAAATTAAAATTTACTTTTTTTTTCTTCTCATATCTATTTTCCACCCATGTTTTTCTCTATTTCCTTCAAAGCTTTTTACCCCCCACCCTATCTAAATTCTACAATAACTCATATGGGATGTCCTTGCACTCTCCAATTAATCCCCATGAAGAAACTCCTTGATCCCATAGTAATACATTATTTCCATAATCTTGCCAAATTTTATTTTATTAAATTTCTTTTAAAATGATCATATTGAAAGAGAAAGAGAGGAAGAGGGGAAATGTTCGCCTACGCGATTGGGAGCTTCCTGCACGCGTTCGATACTTATATATAGACCGCGTCGCTTGTTGCACTACGCCCCCATCAAACGACCGTATCACCTAATGGATTGCACGCGTAGACCGCTCCTACGTCCGCGTTCATTGCCAACGCACTCGACGAAGTCGTTGGGCTATTGGGAGCGTGATCTACGGGATCACCTCCATTGGACGTTCAACGTCTCCTGCGCGCGATCCGCCAACAAGCGCATGACCATAGTTGATCACTATAATAATCTCTCACTTGACCAATGTGGTCACTGTATTAGCACTTCCACTCTCCGCGAGTAGTCTAACTGAAGATTATAACTCGAAGTTTCACTATCCATGAATACTTCATATACTCAGTCGCTCTTGAGTCCCATCAAGATCCAATGCTTGATGAAAGTACAAACTGCAATTCCATTTGTGAGGGAATCAATTAACATGTCACTCGTAGGCATATAGGTCACTGTCACTTTCTTCTTATCAACTATATCTTGAATATAGTGATACTCAATCTCAATGTATTTTCCTTTTGAACTATTGGCTCCACTATGTATCAAACTTATCGCAGCTTGATTATCACAATACATTGGTAAATGTCCTATGACCAGATCGAGCCCTAATTCTAAAGGAAACGCATGAGCCATACACCATGGGTGACTGCTATATACAAGCAACATACTCAGCCTCTTGTGTGTGTCTAGCCACACATTCTTATTTATTGCTTCCCCAAGAAATGACTGCACCACTCAGAAGGAACAAATGACCTGATGTAGACTTGCAGTCATCTATATCACCATCGAAATCTGCATCTGAATACCCTACTGCCTCAAGTGTATTAGTTTGGTATGTCAATCTCAATTGTATCGTGCCCTTCATATATCGCATTATTCATTAATGGCTTCTCAGTGAGTCTTTTCGAAAATTATTTTGAAATCTGCTAACGAAGCTTACCGCGTAAGCCAAATAGGGTCTCGTACAAAGCATCACATACAATAGGATGCCTACCGCTTCTGCACAAGACTCACCTAAAGGTTCTTGCTCTGCATTGGGACATTGACTTTTACTCAGAATCTTCCCAACCATTAGCGTCATCGACGCAGGACTGCTATTTTGCATCCCGAACCTCCTTAGTACCAATTATTTCTGACTGCAGGATCTAGATGACACCAAGAGGGGGGATGAATTGATGTATTAAACTTTTTCGACTTTTCCTAAAATGATTAGTTATATAAGCGGAAGCATACAAATGCAAACATGAGCAAGAAGAAGAAACAAGCAAACAACAAATAGTGGTTTGTTGGCGAGGTTCGATCGAACTCCTAGCCTACGTCTCCGCTCCGATCTTCTCGAACTCGAGACCTTCGAAGATCACTGAACTCCTTCAAGGGCGAAGGCTCCCTTACAACTTCTTCTTTCTTTCTTAGAGGACAAGGAGACAACCTCTTACAAGTTCACTATTGAACTCACTCTTCCTTCTATCCTGGATTCTTCAGTCGAATCA